>CM035429.1:72286770-72321770 GCA_020310875.1 Ceratopteris richardii | reverse complement strand
TTGTAAAATCAAAGGATGAGGTATTCTCTATTTTCAGAAAATGGCTTGCTTCACTTGAGACCAAAAAAGGAACTAAGCCTAATGCTCTACATTGACATAAGGGGGTGTATATACCTCATATGAATTCAGCCTTTTCTATTAGTCTATAGGAATTCATAGAGAGTTTCCAACTCCTTATACTGCAATACAAAATGGTGTGGCTAAAAGGATGAATAGAACTATTTAGGATAGAGTAGATTCTATATTGCATCATGCAAATCTTTCACAAGGCCATTGGGCATAAGCAATGTTGACTGCAATTCATGTGATTAACCATTCACCTAGTACTACTAAATGTGTGAACGTGGCACAAGAGTTATGGACAAGGAAACCATCATATTATGATCATCTTTGAGTTTTTGGGTGCGACACATATGTTCATATACCCAAGAATCGTAGACAAAATTTAGACCATAAGCCAAAGAAATGTATTTCTCTTGGATATGGGAGAGAATGTCAATTTCAATATTGCTTATGGGATCTTGAAACAAGGTTGGCTATGTCATTTTCAATGATTCTAAGATGCATAAACAACCCATTAAAGAGGTTGAAGTTAGAAGTGTTGTCTTTGCGATACTCGTCCTCTAGTCAGCATGTATAAAATTACTGCACATAGGGATGATCAAGGGAATGTTTGATCAGATTGATTTCCAAATATTCGTGTTCAACACCGATTTAGATGCTCTACAAGTGTCTAATGTCCACGTGATGGATATGTTCCAAGTTTGGATTCTTTAGGCTAGTAGTTGTTGGTGAGCCTTCTTGCTACAAAGATGCTATGTAGACAAAGGCTCATGTCAAGTGGGAGTGTGCCATGAAGAAGAGTGAGTTGGATTCTATACACAAGAATGGTACTTGGGAGCTAGTACCTTTGCCAAAGGGTAGTAAAGCTCTACCATGTAGATGGGAATATAAGCTAAAATTCATGTTAGATAGTGATTCTCCAAAGTATAAAGCAGGACTTGTTGCAAAAGCTTTCAAGCAACAACATGGTGTTCATTTTGAGGAAATCTTCTCTCCAATGGTCAAGATGACTACCCTGTGAATGTTCCTTGGGTTCATTGCAACGGAGGACATATAGATAATCCAAATAGATGTGAAAATGCTTTCTTGCATGGAGATCTTACAAAAACGATCTGTATGGAACATCTAGAGGGTGAGGTAGTTCCTACCAAAGAAAGTGTAGTTTGTAAGCTGAAGAAAAGCTTATATGAACTTAAATAGTACACTAAACAATGGTACCAAAAGTTTGATGCCTTTATGAGTTCTCAGGTTGTTGTCGACGCAATGTGGATTATTGTCTCTACACAAAGAGGTGCTCCGATGGGAGCTTTATATGCTTGATAGTTTATGGTGATGATAGGCTGATTTCTCAAAATCCATCTTATGAATTGTCAATCTCAAAAAGAATTTGTCACACATTTGATACGAAGGATTTTGGGGATGCCAAACATATTCTTGGCATGTACATTACTCGCGATTGGAGTAAAACATGCATATACGTATCTCAAATCGAGTATATATCCAAAGAACTTCACAGATTCAATAGGTAGGGTGGAAAGGCATTGAGTACACCTTCACCCACATATGTCAAAATGAGCAAGGATGGATGCCCTAATCAGATGAGGAAAAGGAATTCATGACCAAAATTCCTTATGAGTCTACTTTTTCTAGTTTCATGTATGCTATGGTAGCCATGAGACCACACATTGCATTTTTAGTGGGAGTTTTGACATGATTTTGAGATATCTGAGTTGGATTAAGGACAAATGTCTATTCTTGTATAGAGGGAAAGCATTCATTATTAGTTACATAGATTCTTATTATGCAAGTTATGTAGACAATTAAAAGTCTATATGAGGGGACATTTTTCATTTTTTTAGAGGTGATATCTCTTAGAGATTTCATCTTCAAGAATGTATAGCTGTTACCACCACAGAAGCAGAGTATGTTGCAACAACTGAGGGATGTAACAAAGCATTGTGTCTTTCTCGTCTTGCTTTTGATATGGGTCGACTTCAACATGTACCTCGTTTTCTTAGTGATAGTGAGAGTGCCATTTTCTTGGCTAAGAATCTAGCCTATCATGCAAAGATGAAGCACACTAAGGTGAGGTATCACTTCATTAGAGATTGCTTAGCCACTAAGAGCATTAACCTTGAGAAGGGTCATACTTGAGATAATGTTGGAGATGTTTTGACTAAAGCCTACCATAGGATAGCTTTCGACATTGTTGTCACTTGATGGGGTTATTTGATTCATGATCTTACATAGTTACTTGTATACTATTTAACCAACCAATCAAGTGGGAGGTATAGTTTATAAACTTACAGTCGAGTATTCTTTATCGTTGTTGATTTCTCTCCCATAGTCACTTTGGCCATATTGGCTTTTAGTGGGAGATGCTCCAATACCACTAAAGTATTCCAACAACAATACACCATAGTGGAATCTCCTTCTTGAGAGCTCCAAGATGATACCATCAACATAGAAAACCAAGCTTCAGACATCACACATAGTATGTTTGTGCAAATGCCACGCCTTCACACTTAGTTAGGCATTGCAAGTTTTATGTGCAAATGCTTGAAGACCCATGAGAGCCACTGCTTATGGTTTTACCATTAACTCTTGTAAAAGTCATTTGACTTTGAAGAGTCTTTGCAAAAGCCACTAAGTTTATGGAGTTAGATATAATGAAAATCGGGACTCTACTTTGAGGGAATATCTCCTAGATTAAGGGATTCCTTTTACAGAGAGCCAAATTTGAATTCAAATTCAAATTTGAACAAAGCAACTATAAAAATGATTGTAAAATCTCGCGAGATACAGTCTCCATTCTAGTGTCTTAGTTGATCACATTGTAAAGAGTGTGTGGCTCTTACTATAGCCTACACTTCTCACCATCATTGAGCATTATTCTTCATGCAAATGATCATGTACAACATTGTCATATAATACAATAGATCATTGATCATCTCTGTTTCTCCTCTATCATTGTCAATCAAAACAGTGTTCTTATCTTGCTCATATCTCAGTCATTACTCCATCATTTTCAATGTTCTATGGCTTGTTGGAATCAAATCTACATTTACTACATGCTCACCAAGTTTGAAGAGATTCCATTCAGTGCTTCGCAGAAAAGCGTGTCGAAGTGGTCACTGGTCATTCACTACAGAGGTCCTAAAAAATCGGGGGTAATGTTTCACTTGCTAAATTGATTGCACTGTGTATAGTCAATCATTTTAAGTGATTCCATTTGGAAGCATTAGCTATTTAAGCTAGTTAGATATCCTCAAAAGGAATTTTTCTAATTCCTACTATGCTGGGAGCACTGAGCTTAACAAGCGGCATGTGTGTGAACCAAAATAGAAAGTTTTTGGTAACTTGTGACTTGTGAAGTTATTTGTTTTTGTCAATCATTACATGCATCATCTCCAAAGTACATAGGCATGTATTTTGTGTCATTGGAAAGCTAAAAAGGTCTACAACTCAACTCTAAAGAGGAAGAGGGCTGATACAGAGCAGGGATTAGTGGTACCAACTCATTTCTTGGAGTGTCCATCAATCTTTCCCAACAGTGGTATTAGAGCAAGCTAAGGTAAAATGGACATGGTTTTCCTTCTTTCATTGATAAATTGGATAGGAACAATTACCAAGCATGGTCCTTGAGGATGAAGACATACCTGCAAGGAAGGAGTCTCTATGGATACATCTCAAGAGATGAGGAGATGCCCATGTTCAAAAGCAAGGGACAACCTACAAGAGAGGAGCATGAAAGACTCAATTCATGGTGTGCGAAAGATGCATTAGCAAGGTAATACTTACTTAACTCTATCTCTAACTTTCTTCTTCCACACATTAGGAATTTTAAGACATCCTAAGAGACTTGGGATACATTTTCATCCTATTTTTCTTCCAACACAAGGGCTAGGAAGAACCAATTGTGGATTGAGTTTACCACTCAAAGAAAGCAACCCAAGCAAAGCATCTCAAAGTATGTGACCAAAGTCAAGGATGGGGCTGACCAATTGGCAAGCATAGGAGAGAAGATTGAAGAGGAGAAAATTGTGAGACAAGTAATCAATGGTATTAAAGCAGATGACAAATGGGAGAGCTTCACAACTGCTATGGACTTGTACATGGATATGCAGATTTCAGATCTTACTACACTCATGGGGCAACTCTTTACCCATGAAGCCAAGCTCAACAAAAATGGATACTCATGAAGAGGTAATAGCTCCTCTGCCCTATACACAGATAAAGCCAAGTCTAAAGAGAAAGGGAAAAGCAAAAAAGATTGAGGATGAAGGTACTACTTCTCAAGCTAACTATGCACGAATAGGTAGGAACTCAAGAGGTAGGGGAAGAGGAGGTAAGCAAGGTAGGGGGAGACCCTTCAACTCTTCCCCATGTAATATTTGTGGTTTATCAAATCACACTACAGATGAGTGTTATAGGAACTTCAAGAATCAAAGAGGTAGAGGTTTCCAAAGAGGTGGCTACACACAATCAAGACGAAGATTCAACCATCATCAAGGCTACAAAAACAAATACAACAACAACTACAACAACAACTACCAAGGAGGCTACAAATCAAGGAAAGACTACAACAATTACAAAGAGGAACAAGACGATTCCCTTCAGATTATGAATATGACATCAAAGCAAGGTATGAATGATGACCATCTCTTTTTCATTGACTCAGGATGTTCAAACCATGTCGCAGGCAATGTAGCTCTTCTCTCTGACCTTGAGGAACCTAAGGGAAAGAATCAAGTACAAATAGGTGATGACACCAAGCATTCAATGGCGAAGGTAGGAAATGTTAAAACCTCTGATCGAAATAGAAATCTATTGAGCAGGGTTCTATATGTACCCACAATCACTAAGAATTTGATCAGTGTTGGAGAGATTGTGGAAAAGGGTTTGCACGTTAGGTTCAACAAATATGGAGCATTTGTGGGGGATCCCGAACATGGATTCAAGAGAATTGCCAAGCGAGAAAAGGTAGGTAGGTTATTTACATTTAAACTTGAAGATACAAAGAATATTGCACTTTACAACTACAAAGATCAAACATTGTTAGAGCTTGAGATTTTGCATAAGAGATTAGGGCATATTGGTGAGAGAACCTTAAAGAAAAAATGTAGAGATCAATGTGTGCTTAGGATACCTAATGTACCCAAGCAACACATGATCTATAAATGTGGTGCTTGTCAGTTTGGAAAATCTCACAGGTTACTGTTCTCCAAGAAAGGCTACATACATGAGGAGGACTTGGAGCTTGTGCATACAGATGTATGGGGACCAACTTAGGATCCCTCAATTTCTAGATCAAGGTATTATGTATCTTTCATTGATGATTTCAATAGGTGGACTATCTTATATTTTATGGAAAACCAAATAGGGAGAAGCCTAAAGAGACCAGTGTCAGATGAAGGATGTAAGTACTTCTCAAATGATTTTGATGCATTCTTGCAGGATAGAGGCATCAAAAGGGAAATTACAACAAGGTATACCCCTGAGCAAAATGGGGTGGTAGAGGGGAGAAATAGGTTAATTGTTGAAAGAGCTAGGTCAATGCTAAATGAGAAAAAATTACCTAATTATTTATGGGCAGAGGGTGTATCTACTTCTACTTATCTTGTTAATAGGTTTCCATTTAAATCACTTGATGGGATAACCTCATATGAAGCATGGCATGGTAGTAGACCTTCACTTGATCATTGCAGGATTTTTGGATGTGTTGCTTATGTACATATCCCATCTCAAATCAGAGGTAAGCTAGACCCTAAGGTAGAGAAGTGCATCTTCATAGGGTATGATTTAGATAAGAAAGGATACATGTTTAATACTCCATCCAACAAGGGATTCATGGTCAGTAGAGATGTTGTGTTTGATGAGAATGATTCTTGGTTTGAAAGAGAATGTAGGAAAGTTAGGTTGCCATGTGACTTGGAAGAGGAGTTTCCAAGTCTCACCAAGGAGGAGCCAAACCAGATTGAAGATATCAAATCAGATGATGAGGACATCATCAACCTAGAAGAGTTCAAGGCATGGAAATCAAAGGGCAAGGTCAAGATGAAGAAGTTGGAGGACATACCTGAATCGTGCAACCAAGCAATCAGAAGATAACAAAGGGAGAGTAAGAAGCCAATCAGATATGGGTATGACACTTATTTAGTTACTAAGCATTCTATTTATCTTGCCAAATATTTATCACTTGAAGATCCATCATCATATGAAGATGCAAAGACCAAGGTAGAATGGAAGGAAGCTATGGATGAAGAAATTGAAGCACTCAAGGAGAATGATACTTGGGAGCTAGTGCCAAAGAAGGAGTCTATGAAGTTAATTGGTTCTAGATGGGTCTACAAGAGAATCTCAGATGGATCAATAAGCATGTATAAAGTTAGACTTGTGGCTAAGGGTTTTGTACAAACCCAAGGAGCTGATTATGACGAAACCTTGTCACTTGTGGCCAAAATGACAACCATTAGGGTATTGGTAAGTGTGGCTGCATTAAAGAATTGGAATATGTACCAATTGGATGTAAAAATTGCATTTCTTAATGGTTGGATCTCAGAGGAAGTTTACATGGCTCAAACTCCTAGATATCAGGACTCAAACAAGGTAAATTATGTGTGTAAATGAAACAAAGATCTTTATGGATTGAAGCAGGCACCTAGGGCATGGAACCATAGGTTGGCTACATACCTTCAACATGAAGGATTCATCATGAGAAAAGTAGATACTTCTCTATTTGTCAAGATAAGTAATTTAGAGGTGATATACCTATGTGTGTATATTGATGACACCATACTTATAGGTAATGATGCCAATGGCATCAAGAAAATCAAGAATCAAATGATGTAGGAGTTCAAATTAAGTGATTTAAAGTCACTAAAGTATTTTCTTGGACTTTCGTTAGTCTATTCAAGTTCTGGAATTTATATCACTCAAAGAAAGTATGTACAGGATATGTTGAAGAAGTTTCACTTGGAGAATGCTAAGATAGCAAGCAATCCTTTGGAGATAAACGAAAAATTAAGTGCTCATGAAGGTGATGTGCTTGAGAATGTTGCAGGATACCAAAGCATAGTTGGAAGCCTAAACTATGGAACATTGACAAGGATTGATATTGCTTATGGAGTAAGTGTCTTAACTCAATTTATGCACAAACCTAGGGCACCTCACTTGGAAGCTACCAAGGGAATTTTGAAGTACCTTAAGGGCACTCAAAATCAAGGTTCATAGTTCCCTTATAGATCAGATTTGAACATCAAAATATACTCAGATGCAGATTGGGCAGGTTGCAAGGATGACACGAGGAGTACCTCAGGTTATCTCTCTTTTGTAGGTGATAAGCCCATTTCATGGTCTTCCAAGAAGCAACCTACTACTGCTTTATCTTCAATAGAGGCTAAATATAGAGGACTAGCCAATGCCACTCAAGAAGCAATATGGATTAGATTTCTATATGGAGATTTGGGATTACATGCTAACTCTCTAATGATTTTTGGAGACAATACAAGTTCTTTATATCTTGCAACAAATCCTATCTATCATGCTAGGACCAAGCATATAGAGGCACACTATAATATGTGAGAGAAAAGCTATTAAGCAAGGAGATTCAATTGGCATATGTATCAACTAAAATGCAATGTGTGGATTTATTGACCAAAGCACTTGATGGTACAAAACTTTGCAGATTTAAAGCTATGCTTGGACTGCAGGAAATTCAAGAGGCTTGATGAAGAAGACCAAGCCAAGATGTTTGGCTTGAGGGGGAGCTGTTGGTGTGAATTCCAAGCCTTCATACTTGGCTAGGCAGTGGAAGTTTTATGTGCAAATTCTTGAAGACCCACAAGAACCATTGCTTATGGTTTCATCATTATCTCTTGTAAAAGTTATTTGACTTTGAAGAATCTTTGCAAAACCCACTAAATTCATGGAGTTAGATAGAATGAAAATCACGACTCTTCCTTGAGGGAATATCTCCTAGATTAAGGTATTACTTTTATAGAGAGCCAAATTTGAATTCAAATTCAAATTTGAACAAAGCATCTATAAAAATGATTGTAAAATCTAGCAGGATACACTCCATTCTAGTGTCTTAGTTGATCACATTGTAGAGAGTGTGTGGCTCTTACTATATCTTACACTTCTCACTATCAGTGGCATTATTCTTCATGACAATGATCATGTACAACATTGTCATATAATACAATAGATCATTGATCATCTCTATTGGTCTCTCTGTCATTGTCACTTAGAACAGTGTTCTTGTCTTGCTCATATCACCACTCATTACTCCATCTTTTTCAATGTTCTATGGCTCGTTGGAATCTGCTCTAAGCCTAATACATGTTGAGAAAGTTTGAAGACATTAGATAGTGTGCATTGGGAGAAAAGCATCTCGAAGTGGTCACAGGTCATTCATTGCAGAGCTCCTAAAAAATCGGGGGTAATGTTCCACTTGCTAAATTGATTGCTCTATGTATATTCAATCATTATAAGTGACTCTACTTGGAATCATTAGCTCTTTAAGCTAATTAGATATCTCCAAAAAGGAATTTTTATAATTGCTATTGTGTTGGGAGCACTGAGCTTAAAAAGCACCAAGTGTGTGAACCAAAATAGCAAGCTTTTTGGTAACTTGTGACTTGTGTAGTTATGTGTTTTGGATCAATCATTACATGCATCATCTCCAAAGTACATAGGCACTTATTTAGTGTCATTGGAAAGCTAAAAAGGTCTACAACGCAATTCTGAAGAGGAAGAGGGCTGGTACAGAGCAGGGATTAGTAGTACCAACTCATTTCTTGGAGTGTCCATCCATCTTTCCCAACATAGTACTCCACACAAACACTGAAGAATACCCCGAATACACAATGTACAAGCGGCATGAACAAAGATTTCTTAGGTTTTTAAAATTTGTGGCTGATCAAGCTAGTATATGTTTTATTAAGGAACATATAAAAAATTGTTCGACAACTATTCGGACTTTCACATGAAAACTAACAATAACATAAAATAACAAAAATAATAAAATCTCTCTATTTCTCTCTCTCTCTCTCTCTCTATGCTGGGCGTATTTGTCTACATCTCAATCTTTCTCTACATCTCAATCTTTCTCTATTGCTCTCTCTTTTGATATTTCCATAGACTTTTTCACACACATCCCCTTGTACCATCATGCCTTAGCATGTGTAGCTTTAGTGACCTACTCTCTCTCTCCAATTTTTTTTCCAAAAGGAAGTTCAGATGTAGCCTATTCTTGGATGCTTTCATTAATAAAATGAACAATTATACAACCCTCTGGATTCCCTATATCCCACACAGTAGGGGTATAATGCTTTGAAATGTATGATAGACCACAACCAATACAATATCTAGGATTCGAGAGGAGAAAAATGTTTTCAAAGACAATTGTTGAGAAGTTTAATGTTTTTTTATCACCTTCGTGAGAAACCCACTTACTTTATTCTTATTGTTTTCCAAGACAAACATCCTATGGTGTGCGAAAGCCAAAGATTTTTTACACTTGCATATTCTTCTACCTAAAAGGTATAGAGATTTCTCAATTGACCACTCTTTCTCATGGCCATGAAGTTGATGGCACATCTTGCTTTCCATATCTTCTAGAGCACTTCCCCTCTGATGGCATTCCACAAAGGAAAAGAGGAGCCAATTGTTTCTCCAAGTACTACTTGTTTCGAGCTGACTAGCCTTGGCCAGCTAAAATTCTTGGTGAGAGACTACTAGATCGAGAAGCTTTTGGGGCACAAGAAGAAGAGATGACCAAGTCCTCTCTATCCTAGACACAAGGCTTACAACACTAAGGGACCCTACATATTCTATTATCTTTGGCATTGGTTGAGATTCCATGATGGAGGACTTTCCACATAAGAAACAATTCTTTGTTCTTTATGAGAGGGTGTCATAAGTCCTCTCTACTCAAGCTAACATGATTTTAGAGTTGTGAATCCATCCTTGGGAGTTATCCATAACTTTTGAAGAGGGGAGTTGGTTTGGTAGATGTATGCATGCTATTGTTATCAATAACCTCTACAAAGGGTGAAAGATGAAACCAATGATTTTGATGATAGATGATGGTGCAATGGAGATAATGTTCTAGAACGTGATGCACCTATTCTATTTTTTTGTTATTTTGTGGATGATTGACTATACAAAATTTAACTTGGACCCAAAGGAGATTGCAAAGATTGTTTCCATTGATCATTGACTATATCATGAGGCGATCCATAAAGCCTACACATATAGAAACAATCTAGTTGGGGTTGCACCTGTGATTGTCTTGGTAGTTCGAATGAAGTGTGGCATCTTTGTGAATTTATGCACTATAACAGGAATGGCATCATGCTTATCCAAAATTGGTAGATCTATGATGAAATCCAAAGATATTAAAGGGTTTGGCATTTCTAGAATAGGTAAAGGTTGTAAGAGGCCTTGAGGTGTATGGCTTGGTACCTTAGGTCCATATAAAGTGTGAGATGTGTAGACATATTCTTTGACTTCCTTGCATATTTGAGGCCACTCAAAATCTCTTCATATAAGTTGTATTGTTTTATTTACTCCAAAATTTTCTCTACATGATGTCTCTAGGTATCAAGAGCATCCGCTATAGTGAGAATATCTTTGTCATGGATTTCATGATTCATCTTGGAAGATGAGAGTTTGCTAGAATGTTATGTGACTTGATATAAGCATCCACCATGCTCATGCAAAGAAAGAATTGCTCTTCAGCCAAAGTATGATCCAGTTTTTTGTAAGAAAGAAAGATTGGAAGGATCATGAGAAACTAGACTTCGAGTAGTGGAGAATGTTGATTCAAGGGACTTAAAGGCTTTTTGTGCTTCTCTGCTTTACGATATTTTTTCATTTGTATTAACCTTGGTTATTTGTACCACTATCTTGGATTAATGCTTGGTGATTATTCTATAGAAGTTGAGAAGGCCTTTAAAACATTGTACATCTCTAACACATGAACGAGATTGTCATTCAGGATTTTCTCGATCTTCTTAGCGTCCATCAATATTTCCTTTTTTGAGAAAATTTATCCCAATAATTCCACTTATGATGGAAAGAAGAGTTCTCCAATTGTTTTAATAGTTCTTTATCTCTTAGCTTCTCTTGAAGTATCTTTACATCACCTTCATGTTCCTCTAGATCTTTGGGGAATATCACAATATCATCTAGGTATATTACCAAGAATGCATCTAAATATTCCCAAAATATATCATTCACCATATGCTTAAAGACTATTGGAGCATTTGTGAGACTAAATTTTATTAAAAAATATTTAAAATACCCATACGTTGTTTGAAATTGTGTCTTCTATTGATCCTCGTCTCTAATCCTAACAAGGTTGTAAGCTCCTCAAAGATCAATCTTCATGTAGAATTTTGCTCATCCAAAGTGTTATAAGAGCTTTGATATAAGTTCTAGGGGACATCTATTTTTTTATAGTGATTTAACTCAATCCAAAATAGTCTACACACATTTGGAGAGTCCCATCCTTCTTCTGTACAAATAGTATAGGGGCTCTTAATGGAGACTTTGAGTGTGATAAACCCCTTGGCTAGATTGTAGTGAAAACATTCTTTTGTAATTCCATAAGTTTCTATCGGTATAGTTAATATATTGGTCCAAAAGGGTGGCTGCATTGTGAGAAGGGGAAGTGATGCGCTATGATGTTCGGGTGGATTGATTCCTACTATTAGTCCTCCTCACAATGTGTTTGAGGTGTAATCGAGGGTTCCTCTCTTGCGCTTCAAGGGAAGGAAAGAGTCACGTGGGTGGGGAAGGAGAAACTCATAAATAAAATTAATATGTATGTCGCTTACTAAGCATGAAACCGTAACTTCATGTAGTGTAGATTCATTTACAAGCTTAATCTCAAACTACCTCTCACCTTTACATCTCAACTTGAATTTTCCTTTCTTCCATAGACAATTTTTTAGGGACATTAAAGGTAGATTCATTCTGTCATTTTTCATTCCCTACAATTATTTTTCTCTCACGAAATTGATATATGTCTTATATGTATTCAAAATTTTACAAGATATCTTTTGAACCTAAGAGATGTAATTTAGTCAAGTATTCCTATTGGATTTTGAGGTCTACAAAATCACTCGAACAACAGAAGGATGAAGAAAAAGCTTGGAGCACAACACACAATACTAAATGTATTACCAAGTGAATGTACAAAGATAATTAACCCATTAGGGTTATGGGCATAAATACAAGCCAGTAGAAAAAGCATTCTAAAGAGGGAAAAAAGTGCCCTCGTGGTCATAAGTGTGTTCACATAGATCACTACCAAAATATATCAACAAATCCCCCTTGGGAGTGATGTGATGAACAATGAGCTAGTACTCATGTATAAGTGTGAAGCTATGTGGAAAGAGATCAATGCACAAAAGGAAGTGATCACAAAGCCTTGTGGAAAGCTTCAAACTTCTCCCGAGGTAAACCCTTTGTGAAATATCTACAATGTTATCCTATGTGGAACACAGGATTGCTCACATTTTCCAATGCACACTGACTATGAGTGAAGATGGTGGTGGCAAAAGATTGACCAACACCCAAATCAGCCAAAAATCATCTCAGCCATACACACACGCACACACTCAACAATCACTCTAAAAGCTTACCTATATTCATCCCCACATCTAGAAGTGACCATAAAAGGCTTCTTGTTTCTTAACCAAGATATGTATGAGCTACCAAGCATGAAGCAAAAACGATTATTGGATACATGAGTGTCATAGGGACTAGCCCATTGAGATTTTGAAAAGGCATGTGTAGCAGGGAAGAAAAAGTCAAGAAAAGGAGGCCCAAAAAATTTTCCAATTTGGGCATAATTTTTTGCAAATTTCCATGATGTTATATCAAGAGCCATGTAAGTGCTCTAGGGGAGTCCTCTAGATGCATGATCCTTGAACCTTGTAGCATTCGTCTTGTACAATGGTAGGGATTTAGTGAATTTAATTTATGTCGACTCTTGTGTGAAAGGACCATTTTTAGGGCACATGTATATAAGTCACTTGGTGACTCTTTGTAGAGACTTTTTGCCATTATGAATAATCAAGCTAAAATTTCGAATTTGCTTCCTCTTCTCTACAAATCTCCGTCTCCAAGAGCTTGCATGTGTGTATGTGAGTTGGAATAAGTGCCTAGAGTTGTTGTTTATCCTTTCCCCATTTGCTCTCATCATCATAATGTGTGTGAGAAGCTTAGTGAGTTGTGGGGTGAAGTAGGTGTTTCCCATCACTCAATATTTTGATCATAACTCGTAACATGTTTGTCAGCTTAAAATACAACCATTGGTTGCATGCATCTTCTAGATATCTTTGAAAAGAATCCACTATCAACCATATTTAAATATGGAAGCTGAGAGAAAAGGTCAAATTTTTGCTAACTACTACAATAAGTATCGCGACATATGCTTTTAGAGAAATAGGTGACTAGAGAGTCTCATCCACCTACTTTGCGTATTGCATTAGCTCATTCACTTCATCCATCATCATGTGAGCATATGTCTTCATACACTTGATATGTCTACTCACTTGGATTGACAAATTAAAGTGTGTGTGTCAATCAACTATTATACATACTTGTTTGTAATTGGGGTATAGCCTCAGTTATCAGGAGTCCGTAGGACGTTTGGTCTTAAGTACACATATTTTTGGCATTGTTGCCAAGAATTGGTCCGATCAAGGTGCCTACATGATAGTTGTGGCTATGGAGTGAAGATAGAGTGTGGTAAGGAGTGATTTCCTTAAAGTGGCAAATCACAAAAATTGCACTTGTTACTTCACACTAGTGGTGTGTAGAATGCTTTTTTTGTGTTAGGAGCGAGGGATTAAGAGAGAGTTAGGATTTGGGAGTAGAAGGAAAAGGGAGGATTAGTGTAGGTAATTCATCACAAGAAAACTCAAAAATACGCTCATTTCAGTCTCAGACCTTGGTCACTTCAAGAACTTAAAATACACAAAATCTTTTACTTGCAAGACACTTGTGCAGACATAAGTAGAGTGTGTATCGTGGGGAGCACAGGGAATTGTAAACTTTTGGGTGCAAGCAATTGAGAGTCTACTACTAAAGTTGAGATCTTCATTATACAATCATCGGAAAAATAAACAAGCACCCATGAAACATGACACGACACACTTGAAGTATGGGAGATTAGAAACATACAAAGATCACAATACACAAAAAAAATTCAATTTAGACCTTGATAAGACCAAGTATTGTGACCGGTTGAGCTTAGGTATTGGGATACTTGAATTCTCATGTATCATGATACTTGGCAAGTATCATGTATGGCCGATACCTAAACTTTGTATGTATCCTGATACCTCAGAAGTATCATGTATGATCAGGTTGAGTACCGTGGTCTCTTGTGTATCGTGTATCATGTATCAACATCCTATGCTTCATAAAATAAAGTATATTCCATTTGCTACAATCATCAATGAATGATACATAGTACCTGGATCTTGAAATTGAAGGCTCTTTGCTAGGTCCCCAAACATCTATGTGGACTAGCTCCAATAGATCACCATGAATGTAACCTTTCTTCATAAAGGGTTGTCTATGAGACTTCCCAAATTGACATGCAGTGCAGTCATATATCATGTGTTGCTTGGACATGCTTGGCATACCAATCACACTCTGATCCCTACATATTTTTTTTCAAACTCCTTTCACCTATGTGAGCTAATCATTTGTGCCACATTTCTAATTCTGATAAGGTTTGTCCTCCATAATTGAAAAGTGCTATATTTCTAGTATCTTGTAACTCAAATGTTAAGAGTCTACCTGTCTTTTCTCCTTTTGCAATCTTCTTGAATGCTTGTTGTGGATCTTCAACAAATGATCCATTTCTTGTGAACCTTACCTGCAATCCTTTTTCTACAATTTATTCAACACTTATCAAGTTCTTGGTTATGGTAGGTACATACAATACCTTGCTGAGTAGATTCATATTTCCATCTGGAGTCTTCAAATTTCCAATGTTTTCAACTGAGTGCCTTGTGTCATCTCCTCTCTATACCTCATGCTTGTTCCTTGGATCCTCCAAGTCAGATCAGAATGCCACATTTCCTCGTACATGATTTGAATAAACATAATCTATATAGAACACATGCTCATCTACTCTACCTTGCCTCATGGTCATGTTCATCAACAAAAGTGAGTTCTTTTGTGTCTTCTCTTCAGTGTAATTGTTGTAGTCTCTTCTTTCTTTGTATCCTCCTTAGTTATTGTAATTGTTTGATCTTCCTCTTCCATAGCTTCCTCTATTGAAGCCTCTTCCTCTCTGATTTCCAGGGTTCTTGAAACAATTCTCAATTGTATGGTTAGTTGATCCACATATGGCACATGGAGAGGTGCTTTGGAATCTCCCCTTGCCTTTTCTACCTCTTCTGCCTCTTCCTTTTGTACCTCTACCTCTTCGTGCAAAGTTAGCTTAGGAGCTACTAGCTTCATCATCAAATTTCTTGCCTTTACCTTTTCTATCCTTACTCTTGTTCCTATCAGTGTATAGGGAAGATGATTGATTACCTTTTGAGTTGTCATTGTTCTTCACAAGCTTGGCTTCATGAGTGATTAGTTTCCACATCAGAGTATTGAAGTTAGGAACCTGCATGTCCATGTATAGATCCATTGCTATGGTGAAAGCTTAACATTTATCATCTACCTTGATTCCATTGATCACTTGTCTCACCATTTGATCCTCTTCAATGACTTCTCCAATGCTTCCAAGTTGATCAGCTAGGTCCTTCATTTTAGTGACATAATCAGTCACATTCTACTTGTGCATCTTTTTGAGTGTTGTGAAATCCATCCACAGTTGGTTCTTTCTTGCTCTAGTGCTTGAAGAAAAGAAAGTGTCAAGTTCATTCCAGGTTCCTTTTGATGTCTTAAAGTTCCTAAAGTGTGGAAGCAAGAAATCAAAAATAGAGTTGAGAAGATATGATCTGGCAAAGGCATCCTTTGAGCACCATGTTGATAACCTTTCCTATTCTTCTTGAGTAGGTTGCCCTTTGCTTCTGAGTATTGGCATTAACTCATCTCTTGATATGTAACCATAGAGATTTGTACCTTCAAGATATGCCTCCATTCTAATAGACCAAGCAGAGTAATTACATTGATCCAATTTGTCAATGGATGATGGGAATCCATCTCCCATGTTGAGTTGATGATAGCTCAGATACCACTGTGAGTAGGTGGTCGGATACAGATGAGGTAGTGTTGCACAAATCCTACTATGCACCTTCCAATGTAGCTTCAGAGTACCTTAGTAGGAAACTTTAGCTTCCCAAATATGCATTTGGATCCATAATGTATCTTGGAGAATCACCCTCAAATAGTTATGTCAAAACAAATAACTTTCAAGATTGGAGACTTCCAAAAACTTGTTATTTTGGGACTTGTTGATGCTTAGTAATTCACTCAATGCTCTCTCATTGACCCGAGAGCTTTTAGACATAGCTAAGAGTCCTAAGATTGCTATAGGAAGTCATTTAACTAATTTAGGATGAGTATATGATGAGAAATCACATTAAGAAGTTAGGGGTGTAATCTCAACTTTTTAGGAAGGTGACAATGAGCAGACATAGGTGACTTGCAGAGAACTGATCTCATGGAGTACTACATCAAATGATATGAAAATTGATAGCTGAGAACTACAATTTTCACGGTACATATCCCAAGTTGAATCACATCGATTGGATAAGTATTCACAGAGAACTCCTCAAAAAAAGTCCACTAAAATGAGCATTTAGCAACAGACAATAGTAGATACCAAATGACTTGCATAAACTGAATCAAATGTATAATATTATGAATGTATGATACAAGGGAGATGATGTAGGATTACTCATACATGTGTAGGCTAACTTTACCCACCAGCATGAAGCTCAATGTGTCCTTGTTCTTGCTCTACTACCCACGATTAAAAGTCAGGCTCTTTCATAGATGTGTCTTAAATTTGAATTTTGAATCTGCCACCTAAAAGGTGATCCCATCTTTTAGGATTCTAATTGATTTGATTCCAACTACTTAGTTGGTATGAAGTACAACTTGTAAAGTCACGAGGTTCTCTCAAACCTTTCCTTTTACATTTATCTTGAGTTAAACTCATGGTTTTTACAAGAGGTGTTCACATGTGACTTATGGATGGTTACACCCAAGTTATGAAGTAAACCTTTGACATTTGGTCAAGCATCAAGGCTTGCCAAATGTACCAATAGATATCACACCTTTGGACATCATGGATGATCATAATTTTTCTTAATAGAGGATTTAAAGCTTTGATAAACCATTGAATAATAACATCATCAGGGAGATTTGCATGGGTTGGTGGAACATATCCTAAATGTGTGCGAAAGAGAGTAGCATAATCGTACATGCTTTGATGCATTTTTTGCCTATTACTCTATAAATAATCAAGTATCTTTGTAGCATTCTTCTTAAGTTTCAAATTCTGGAGAAATGCATTCTTTACATCGTCATACCATCGAAAATGATTAATGTCAAAATCGGTAAGCGAGCATGCCGCTTCATTGACTAAGGTGGATTGGAACACTATGGCTTTCTATGCTAGATCCTTTGGTTTGTTTAGTACTATGTAATTAATTTTTAAAGTGCACATGTCAGCATCTAGGCCATCGCTAGGAAAGCCTCCGAATTTTACGGATATGACTCTTGTAATGGACTACCTCCGTTGACCTCCTTGTTGTCATTATCGGTGCTGATTTTATATATTTGCCATGGATTCTTCTTTTAAATCTATTGGTTGTTCTGGTTCGCTAGTGTTTATTGGTTCTACTAGTTTCTCATTAAGAAACAAGCTTTTCGAGAATTTGAGATCTAACCGATGGGCTAGATCCCACTCTTTGGATATGAAATCAGAGTAAAGGGCCTCTGTTTCACTCCAAAACTTTGGGAATTCTTTTTTGATGAGTTGTTCGATAGGGGTACTTGGCCCTTGGCTGCTACCTAGTGGTCTATTAATACCTTCACTAGCTTCATTTGTCATTTTAATGGATGTCAAACTGTCACCGAACACGGTATCAAGACTACACATTGAACCACCATTAGAAGGCACTGGATGATCATTGAAATCAATCATGATACCGCTACCAAAATGAACCGGATTGCCATTGAGTTTGGTTTCAATACCGAACATGCGACTGTCACCAAACTATACCGCACTGAGTTTTGGTATACTTTCCATACTAGAAATAAGGAAATTTTTTGGTGCTACCCCTCTGGTACATAATACATCCTTCCCCTTAGATGTACTCTCCTTTAGTATTGTTGTGTGTTCATGTACCTAATGTACTATTTACTCTCAAAGGATGTTTATCCTTTGGATATTTAGGATAGGTCTCTCTAGAATGCATAATTGGCATGTAGGAAATGAAATCTTCTCAGGAAATAAAATCTTCTCAGGAAATATACTCTAAACATTTTTTAGGAACTGATATCCACTCCCCATAGATGGCCCCAGTGTTAAGCCTATATCCTAATGGACTATATCTGGTAGGATAGCACTGATAGGGTAACTTACATAGTTCTTGGGATGGTAGGATATATAAATAGAGGCCCTATAATATTTTCCCACTCCTCAAGATTCAGGTGATTATGATAAGAGATTAATGAACCAATTAACTACCGCTCATATATTAGTGCTATAGATCTTTGTTTTCTCTCTCTCTCTATGTATATATATATATATATATATATATATATATATATATATATATATATATATATATATATATATATATATATATATATATATATATATATATGTGTGTGTATGTGTACACACACACACACACACACACACACACATATATATATATATATATATATATATATATATATATATATATATATATATATATATATATATATATATATATATATATATATATATATATATGTATATTATATATATATGTGTGTGTGTGTGCGTATATGTGTATATATATACAAATCTAACATTTATCTAGAACTTAACTCTCAAGTATCTATCACCACACTTTACTCTTCAAACGCATGACGTACCACCACATTCACTTATTCCGAACCTTTACACAACAATCACTAAATAATTGATTATTGACAAAATCACATAACTATATCGAATTAACTTTCAACCAAAACTTCTCAACGATTAATCACCAGAAACAAAGACTAGTAACTTATCTGACAAATAGCACCACCATACTAAATCAAAACAGAATAGAACAAGAGTTTAGAAATGTAGTCTGCACCACAATCGCTTCTCCACATGGAGGCTGACGAACTCATCGTGCGTCTGATGGAGTGACATGAGTACAACCTTTTAGTATTAATTTAGAAAGGGTACAACAATCAGCCCATTATGACACCATCAAAATGTGTGGAAAATTACAATATTCAAGTGGCCTAACATGCTTTGTAGTTTTTCCCCAAACAAAATGCAAAACACAAGGTTTGTATTAACTTAAAAAGAGTTAATGCAACCACAATTCATGATAGCTACCTACTACCCATAATGGACCATCTTTTGAAAAGAGTAGTAGGCAAGGAAGTCTACAACTTTCTTAATGGATTCTCAGGTCACAACCAGGAAGCTATTGCTACCAGGGATCAACATCAAACTACTTTTGCTATGGAATGGGGAATATATTCTTTCAAGGTCATGCCATTTGGTAAATCAATGCCCCAACAACCTTCTAGAGATTGATGTGTCATATGTTCAAGGAGTTCCTGAGGAAAAGCATGGAGATCTATGTGGATGACCTATGTACCTACTCTTCTCAATGCATAGATCACATTCCTAAATTTAGGAAAATCTTTGATAAGTGCAGACAATATCGATTGTGAATGAATCCAAAAAAAATATGTCTTTATGGTCAAACAAGGTAAAATTCTGGGACATATATTTTTCAAGAATGGCATCTCAATCGATGAAGATCAAATAAAAGTAATCGTGGAACTTCCAAGACCTAAGAATGCAAAAGAAGTGCAAGCATTTATGGGATAGTGTGGATACTACAAACATTTCATCCACATGTACGCCATAATTTCTAAAGCTTTGTACGGATTGATAACTCAATTTGTTTGGATCAAAGAATATGAAACAACTTTTAATGAATTAAAGAGCAGATTGAGTTCATTGCCAATTTTGAAAGTAACTAACTAGAATACACCATTTCGTATTCAGGTGGATGAATCCAACTTCGCAATCCGGTGCAACTTGGCACAACCAATTGATGAAGGAAAACCTGACCACCATATAGCCTATGCAAGTAGAAAATTTAACCAATTTGAACACAACTATACCACTACTGAATGAGAAGGCTTATGGATGGTTTATGCAATGAAGAAGTTGAGACATTACCCCCTAGGCAGTAGATTTAAATTCTTTATTGATTGCCAATCACTATTGTACTTGTTCAATAAACTTGCAATACAAGACGGCTAGTGATATGGTTCCTACTACTAATGGAATTTGACTTTGAAATAGTAGTGAAGAAGTGCAATACTCATGTAAGTGTTGATCATCACCTGTCTAGAATGACTCATATAGAATCACCAACAAGAGTAGCTGATGAGTTGGGTGATATATATTTGTTCTGCTTAGAAGTATGTCCAAAATGCATAGAGAAGTTGATTCCTATACTTAGTCATGAAGCCCATCATAAGATTAACACGAACATCAACAAGGAGTTATGGAAGATGAAAAATCTCCACATTTTGACAACAAGTTTATACTTCAAAGACTTGAACGGATTACTTCTAAGATGTGTACAAGATGAGAATTGTCAGAGTTTACTTGAACAAGCCTATGTAAATAAATGGAGAACCCACAAAGGCATTAGTGGAACAACACGAAACTTGAAAAGATTAGATGTGTATCGGCCAGATAAAGGATGTGCATAAGCACATCAAAGGACTATCAATTATGTCAAGAAACTTCACGTAAGGAACATTCTTCATTATGTTATTCCATCATTGCCCTGGAATGGAGTAAAATGTTATTTACTTTTTTGAAATCACTAACTTACCCTGAAGGAGCATGCCTAGCCAAGAAAAGAGCTTTGGAAGAATAGAGCAAGGATTACGCCATAATGGGAATACAATTATTCAAAAGAGGAAAAAGATAACCAATTACAATTATGCATGCATGAAGGAGAATACCTACCTTTTATAAAAATGGTTCATGCGAGAGTAGGAGGAGGTCATTTTTCACCCGATATGACTATCAAAATGATTCTCTTTGCTGGCTTATGGTATCCTACCTTACATATGGATGTAGAAACATATGTGAAAAGTTGTGATGTGTTCCAATGAACAAATTATCCTATAAGACAAGATGACATGCCCTTGAGACCAATGATTAGTGCCCAAGCATTTTCCAAATGGGGTATTCATTTCATTGGACCAATAAACCCCCTAGCGAATGGATCATATGTTGAATATATCATTGCAGCCATGGATTATTTAACAAAATGGGTGGAAGCAAAAACCACTAGGTGAAATGATGCTCAAACTACAACAAAATTCTTGTTTGAAAATATATTGACTGCTTTTGGACTTCCAATTGAAATTCTTAGTGATAGAGGAACACACTTTATTAATGAAGTCATTGAGTCACTTATGAATGTATTTCTAGTGATTCATAAAAGGTTAGCACCCTATCATCTCAAGGCCAATGGACAATGTGAGATAGTCAACAATGAGATATCATTCTTAACTAAGCTAGTCAATAATGAAAAATCCGATTGGGATAAACAATTGCATCATGTAATATGGGCCTTTCAAGTGGCATATTAAACAATTATTGGAAGCACTCCTTTTAATTTAGTCTATGAAGAGAACATGATATTGCAAATTGATTTTTTAATTCCTACTTTAAGAATTACTAAAAAATATGAGTGGACAAGACATGAGTTATCGACACAATTGGATCAAATAGAAAAATTACATGACACAAGGTTACAAGCAGTAGCAAGCATCAATGCGGCAAAAAGGAGACAAAAAGCTTATTATGATGTACATATCCAGGATAGAGGACTTAGAGAAGGAGACTTCGTATTGGTATACAAACTTAAGCAACATGCAAAGAAATTCCAATGAGGATATGGGCCAATGTTGATAAAAAAGAATTTCTACAAGTGGAGCTATTAATCTTGCTACACTTGATGGAGACATTTTTCCCAACTACATTTGTGCCTATAGGCTCAAATAGTATATGGAACCATTAACTGAAGAGTTGTTATCAAGATTTTGAAGATCGCAAAGTAGGAAGAAAGAAGAGGAAAGAATATGAGAAGAAGCCTGAATGGAAGCTTTAGAACGAATAGGAAAACAAAAGGAATGGATATGAAAATTGAGAAAAAAGATATTTATGAGGACAAGAACCCATTCCTATAGCAACCTACCACACAAACCAAACAAAAACCATAGGAAAAATCATTATACAACCTACCTAAATCTAGGAAAAGGTAAAGATGGCTACTAGTTAGTGGATTCTTTGATAGACACAGGAGCAGCCATAAGCAATATATGGGCCTTGTTAAAAGAGAAGCTAAAGGCACTACTTATTCCAACAAAAGTGCATATGAAAGGAATTGGAGGCAACATTATTGAGTGCCTAGGAGAGATTTCAATGTCCTTGCATTTATGGAACAATGCGATGCAACAAAGACTCCTCATTTGTAAGGACTTGGATCTTCTAGAAGATTTGGTCTGAGGATAAAATTCGATTTTTTAGTTTGAATCCACTATCTACCTTGCCCAAGGATACATATCGAAAAAGATCAATCATAGGGAAGTCTTTAGCCTTCTAGATGAAAAAACCTCTAAATATGAAAAGAAATCCGTTGGATCACAAGTCTAGATGACAAAGGTAAAGAAATTTCAACAAATCCACTGTTTGTTGATTTTTCTATTTCTTGTACACTTACGAAATATCCCAAATTTCTTGATCAACCTATCATTTCTTCTCAAGAGAGTAAACATGAGTGGTGTTGGAAGAATTTCATCACTTTGACTGGTGTTCAAAAAAATAGAAATTTTTCTTCCAAACAGGTTATATCTAAACTCTCAAGAATGTGTTTTATGTGAGCTTTTGATTTGACTAAACCCTCTCTTTAGTACTTGTAGAAAAATAGTGAAGATGTCCACTCCTTAGAGATATCACCATGTGAACCCTTCATGAAGAGTTGAACCCTCTATATAAACACCAAAAATAAGTATGTGATTATCCTAAGTGCTTAAACATATGTATGTGTTTGGATGCATGTAACCACATAAAAAAGAAAAAAAAAACATTTCGTGTACTCAAATTATGTTACCATATGCATAGGGCACTATATTATAGTCAAACACTTTTCACAGCATTGTTTTCATGTCTTAAGTCCTAAAGCACACAGAAAAACACCCTGCGTTCTCAGCATGAAATCCCTTAGGGAAGTGTACATCAAGATTTTTTTTTCAAGTTCATTTTATTGAGTTTCTGGGCGTGATATGGTGTTTCTGGCTACAGAGATGTATAAACCGTGCAGGTTTTGATTGGTTTAATTGAGCATGAGAAGAGAAACCATGGTGTGTCTATATATTAGACTTGTATATTTGTAATTAGTTTATAAAACTATCTCTAAAACCTTGAAACCTAGGGTTGACCCTTGGAAACCTAGGTTTGACCCTTGGAAACCTAGGTTTGACCCTTGAAACCCCTTGAGAACTTGAGTTTTACCCCATGGAAACCTAACCTAAACCATACAAAACCTTACCCATAAATGTGAATAAACCCTTCATTTGATGCTTGCGACCTCAAGCATAGACAAAGTCTAACTTTCCTCGATTAAAAACCCTAGGTTGGAACCTTAGTTTTTCCATTTACCCTAAGTCTAACCCTTTGATTTAATTTAATTTTTTTACATAAGGTGTGAAATCAAACCTTAGTCCAAAAATAAAAAGGGAAAAAGGAAAAGAAACAAAAAGAAAAAGAATAAAAAATGGAAAAATAAAAAGAGAAAACTCGAAATAGAAATAAAAGATGTGATTTTCCAAAAATAGCAAAAAAAGCATGCAAGAAGAGTTTGGAAACCGCAAAGACCGAAGTTGAAGCTTGTGGGCATCTTTTTGCACTATAGTAGGAAGTCTACTATATCAGTGATCCACACACTAGCGGGATTCATTGTATTATTGAGATTTATTGGAAGACATCAATTCTATACTCTTTGTATCATTGAGCATAGTTGTTTTACTTGGCACATCAATCTAGTGATTTCTATTTTCTAGCATTTTATATTTCATTCTGCATTTATAATGCTTACGAGTATATGTGCATGACCGAGAGCTTTCGCTTGTCTCTTCCGGGGGCATAGGCCTACGATGTACGATACAATCATCATACCAGGGCAAGGTGCCCAGTGTGTAGGCACCGCTCATCGAATGGAGAGAACGACCCACAACTATTGAAGTTCGACATCTGCAGAAGCACGCGAACAACACAGGGAAGAAGAAGAAGCTTAAAGCACAACACACAATACAGAATGTATTACTAGAGAATGTACAAAGATAAGTCGCCCATTAGGGCCATAGGCGTATATACAAGCCCGAGGAAAAAATCTCCTAAAGAGGGAAAAAAGTGCCCCAGCGGTCCTAGAGTATTCACACACATCACTACCTAAATATATCAACAAATCCCCCCTGGGAGTGATGTTGTGAACAAGTAGCTCACACTCATGTATAAGGAAGTGCCAAGCTATGTGGAAATCACTCCACAAAAGGAAGTAAGCCCAAAGCTTTGCGGAAAGCTTCAAACTTCTCCCTAGGCAGAGCCTTCGTGAAAAGGTCTCCAATGTTCTCCTGCGTGGGCACATATGCCAAGCTGATCTCACGAGTAGAGAACCTCTCCCTGACATAATGATAATGCACCTCAATGTGCTTAGTGCGAGCATGGAACAGAGGGTTCCTCGTAATTGCCAATGTGCTCTTACTGTCAGTGAAGATGGTGGTGGCAGATAACTGACCAACACCCAAATCAGCCATAAGGCCTCTGAGCCGCACACACTCAACAACAGCTATGAAAGTTGCCCTATACTCAGCCTCACAACTGGAAGTGGCCACAGCAGGCTGCTTCTTTCTCAACCAAGATATACATGAGCTACCAACCATGAAGCAAAAGCCACTAGTGGACACACGAGTGTCATAGCAACCAGCCCAATCAGAGTCAGAAAAAGGATGCAAATCTGGCGGTAGTCATCCCCCCTTGAGATAAAACAACCCAAGTAGCCGAGTACCACTCAAGTAGCGAAAGATGCGCTTAACCACATCCCAATGCTAGACTCCTTAGCAATGCATGAACCCGCTCATCTATGAGACAACAAACTAAATATCTGGTCGAGTAATGCATAAGTAAATCAAGCATCTAACAGCCTGTTGATAGAGAACAACATCAAATGAATCTCCAGCATCATGAAGACTCAATCGTAAACCTGTCTCCATAGGAGTGGCAATAGGCTTACAGTCTTCAAGGCCAAAACGCTGCAATAATGTGTCAATATATTTCGTTTGACACAAAGACATTCCACCATCAACTTGCATAAATTGAATGCCCAAATACTGATGCAAATGCCCCAAATCAGACATCTCAAATGAGGCATGAAAATCAGCCTTAAAATCAGCAATATGCTTCTCAATAGGACCAGTGAGCAACATGTCGTCGTCATAGACAACAATGATGAGAAGCACATCATTAGCACGCTTAACATATAAGGTGCTTTCAGTTGGACTATTCTCAAAACCATGTGCAATCAGATAGGCATGTATCTTCTCATACCAAGCACATGGTCCTTGCTTTAAACCATATAATTCCTTGTTTAATTTGCACACTTGGTTTTCATGCCCTTTCTGCACAAAGCCACGGGGCTAAAAAACATACACTTCTTCATGCAAGTCACCATTCAAAAGTGTTGTTTTAATGTCCAACTCATGTACATTCCAACCATGATGGGCTGCAAGTGCACAAATGCTCTGAACAGTAGTCATACGGCATGTAGGTGCAAAGGTCTCATCTAAATCAATGCATCTTTCCTATGCATAACCCTTTGCAACAAGCCTAGCCTTATACCTGTCAACTAGGTTTACACTTTAGCTTGTATACCCACTTAGTGCCGATGGCCATCTTGCCAGGAGGAAAGTCACATAAAGACCAAGTACCATTCTTCATTATTTCATCATATTCAGATTGCATAGTAGCCATCCAATTTTCTAAATTTTGTGCTTCATCAAACGAAACAGGCTCATTCTCATCACAGAGACTAAATGCAACCATAGCATAGCAATCTGATGCAAAAGAGGCACTATGAGAGCCTGATCGAGTATGATATGACAGAGGTTTTTTCTAATTTACTGTCATGCAAGGTCTGTAGTAGCCATTTTGGCATAGTTCTTGCCTGCTCAATATCAGCTCTCTCATCAATAAGTGCATCATGTACATCTGCATAAAAAATGGAATTATCTGCATCATCACATGAAACCTGCAAAGGTTGAGAAGTTGCCTCATTGGGACGAGCACTAGACTGTCCACTTGTAAAAAGAGGTAGCAAAGTATCATACATGTCTTTGGAGCTAACAAATGTCTCCTTAGTACATGAAAGCAATGGCTGAATAGCATCTTCCACAAAAACAACATCATGGCTAACCAAAATGCGTTTAGTCTGTGGATGATACAGATGATAGCCTTTACTTTCAGAACTATACCCAACAAAAATACATTTTATTACTTTATCATCCAATTTTCTGTGATGTTGTTCAGGCACTAATGCATATGCCAAACAAACAAAAACATGCAGATGAGCAACAGATGGCTTGCAGTCATGCGAAGCCTCATATGGAGTGATAGACTGCAGCGCTTTAGTGGGACACCTGTTTAGTACATATGCTGCACACATGATAGCCTCAAGCCAAAACCTATGTGGTAAAGCCTGACTCTTGACCATACACCTCGCCATCTCCATGAGTGACCTGTTCTTTCATTCAGCAACTCCATTCTGTTGAGGTGTATATGGCACTATACACTGGTATTTTACCCCATGTTCAGCCAGAAATGCATTAAAATCAGAAGAGATATATTCCGTCCCTCAATCTGAACGGAGGGTGCCCATTTTACGTGCTGACAGATTTTTAGCCAAAACAAAAAATTGTTTGAAGCACATTAACACTTCCGACTTTGCCTTCAATGGATATACCCATGCATGCCTGGAAAAATCATCGATGAAAGTCAGGAAGTAAAGATAATTTCCAAAAGAAGGTGTCTGCATAGGACTAGAGACATCACTATGTACAAGTTGCAATTTCTTAGTAGCCCAAATTGAACTATCTTTTGGAAAGGTTGAACGCTGCATTTTTCCCAAAATATAGCCTTCACAAAAATGTTTTCCAGGTGCCTCAAGTTTGGGCAAAGAGGACACCATTTCAGATTTCTACAGGCATAGCAAACTAGCAAAATTCAAATGGCCAAAGTGTGCATGCCAAAGCTTTGCATCTGACATAGGCTGAGAATCATTTACTGCACATGCCAAATCATTTACAGATCTTTCATAGTCTATGAGCTTATACAACCCACAACATAAAATGCCAAAAGCAATAATCACATCGCCATTTGATAGATCATGAAATGTACATCTGTCATCAACAAATTTCACAACCAAGCCAATCTTGGCTAATGCAAAAATTGATAATAGGTTCTTCTTGATCCCTGGCACAAATAAAGCATCTGACAAAGTGAAAGAACTACCATGAGCAGTAGTCAAGATGATCTTACCAACTCCCATAAGAGGATAAGAGGAGTTGTTTGCGCATGTAACAGTATTCCCTGTAGGGGTAGGCTCGAGTGAAGAGAAGAAACTGCGCTGCGAGGTAATATGTTTGGTGGCCCCACTGTCAAAGTACCAAACATCTGAGTCTACTACAGACATGCACTGCTCATGAGAAGATGGATCAAAACTACAAACAATAGTAAACCCCCATTCTTCTTCCTACACAAGATTAGCAGACTACGTTTTCGGTGTGGAGGCTTCTGTAACAACCATTCCAGCCTCTTTCTTCTTTGCCTCTTTTGTAGCCAGTTTTGGATAGTTCTTTATGATATGATCATTCCCTTTATAGTACTTACAAAGCAATTTCTGCTTTTTTGATTTTTTTTCATCTTTGTCTTGGTTCTTCGAATGTGCAGCATTTGCATATTTCTGCTTACTAGTAGAAGAGCTCCATTTTCCTTTGCCCTTCTCACTAGCTAGGAAAGCTTGATCTGCAATAGGCATAATGGACTTGTTCTACCTGGACTGATCTTCCTGCAACAGAATAGAGACTAACTCCTCAAATGAGAAGGCATTTGGATTGCCTTTCATCATCAACCGAAGAGTAGAAGCAAAACTCTGATATGAATCAGGAAGACCATTCAGAACGGTCTACACAAATGAGCTATCTGGTATAACCTCATCAACAGAAACCAACTATTCCTTCAAGTCTTTGATCTTTGTTAGGAAATTGTCCATAGAATCACCTTCATTCATGTGCTCACTCTCCAACTGTTTTTGGAGGTAAGCAACACGAGCCTCATTCCTAGCTTGGTACAATGTGGTAAGTGTATCCCAAGCATCCTTAGCTGTTCTGCAAGAGCGAATATGAGGAATAATGGCACGTTTGATAGACAAAGCTATCAATGCATGTGCTTGGGCATCTCTGCCATCCCAACGAATCTACTCTACAGTAGGTGCAGCAAAAATTGTAGCACGGACAGGAATATGCAAAATACCATCATCTTTGACACCTTCTGCATCCGCTTCAGTACCTGCAGTTATAACAGTTGTAGGTGTGATAGGTCGTTTTTCGACACCTTGCACAATGTTCCATAGTCCTTTTGCAACCAACACATGTCGCACCATATAAGCCCATAATGGGTAGTTGGTACCATCCAACTTATCCTCAACAGCCAACATACGGAATACATCACTACTTTCAGCCATGGCTGGTGACTAAAATACCTTGATGCAGAAAATACCTCGAGACGCTTATACTGGCGAACAAAAACTAGCATATACCTTTGGCACAAAAATACCAAATAGCCTGCACAAGTGCTGCAATAGTGCATTCCGAGGTCGAAACTAGCTCAGATCGGGATTTCGGCACGACAGAGCAAAGCCGTTTTTATCCTTAAAACACCCTGAGTATGCTCACCAAATTTCGTGCGAATCTGAGATTGTAAATGGAGGAGTGTCGACGGCACCCTAGATGAAGCGACGACCTGCTCTGATACCAATTGTTCGAGTTAGACATCTGCGGAAGCATGCAAACAGCAGAAGGAAGAAGAAGAAGCTTGGAGCACAACACACAATACAAAATTTATTACTAGAGAATGTACAAAGATAAGTAGCCCATTAGGGCAATAGGCGTATATACAAGCTGGGGGAAAAAACCTCCTAAAGAGGGAAAAAAGTGCACTGGTGGTCCTAGAGTGTTCACACATATCATTACCTAAATATATCAACAGCAAGGGGGCCTGATCCAACCCCATGTCACTCTCCCTCCTTACCTCCTTCGCGACACCTAAACCCGATGTGAAGTGAGGCGGTTTCCCCGGTGATCCTCGACACACCACCCATACCTTTGGAGGAGAGATAGAAACCTTGACTCAGACAAAGATTTCCAAGTACCATCACTTTAAGTTCTTTGAATTGAATTTTATGCATTGTTCCACACACTTCAAACAGAAAGATTGATTAGTTTGCTAGAGTGTGAGCATTCACATTCTACACTAGTTTGGTCTATACATGTGTGTATCTTTTTTTATTCTTGCTTAGACTAGGAATTTGACACTTTTGTAGCTCAGATAGAACATTAGAAAACATTAGAAAATATCATAAGAAAGGGGGGAAAACACATTAAATTTTTTTTGGGAATTAAAAAAAGAGCAAGAAAAGGGAAATTAAGAGATAAATAAGAGAGGAAATCAAGAGCAAGATCAAGTGAGATATTCAAGTAAGTTCAAGTCAAGAAAGTGAAAGACCAAGTCAATTAGATCATATTTTGGCCTAGGTAGGGAGCCTTTTAGACTGACCTCCACCTCTTGGCTCCTGACCCATCGAGTTTCTTCTCTGAACTCTACTCTGAGCTAAGACAGAAAATTGAGCCACTCAATCTAGATCTCGTTCTATGCTCTAGGATAGACCAGAGAAGATAGATGGAAGAAGTATTTAAGGAATTAGTGATAGATAAATAAGGGTCTTGTGTAGTCCAAGTAGTCTTAAGAGAGAAAGGCAAGTTGATGGGTCTGAATGTGATTGAATATTTAGATGTGTTTAAGGACCATACACCAAAGATCCAACATGCCACTTACTATTTCATGGATGTTTCTCACGGATGGTGTAGGAAAATAGAGCAAGAGAAGATAGAACCTATCACTTGGGAAAATTTCAAGGTCATATTTTATACTTTTCCTCCCCTAGCGAGCATACTAGGGCTCTAGATGTCTGGTTTTTCATGCAGGTGAGACAGCTTATAGTGCAAGAATATGTAGATAAGTATAGGGAAATCTTATTGAAGATTCTAGATCAGGTGCCTGATTTTCTTCATGTGCATAAGTTTGTGCTTGGGCTTAATGAGACATGTCCACTTGTGTGCAAGGAGCACTGCCACACTATAAATGAGGTAGTAGAGCTTGCCTTGGTGTTGGAGGATGGGTGATGCTCTTGATTGCAACCTTCACGAGAAAAGAATACTTAGATAAGATTTAAGAAGCCCATAGCCTTGTTCTAGCACATAATAAATAGATGAATGTTATTCATACTTCGAGCCATGGGAAGAGAAAAGTAAGTGCATCCATGGCATATAGAGCTTTTCAGTGATCGAGTCTGACACACCAACAGAAAGAAAAGGCTCGCGGTCAGAGCCTTTGTTATGAATGCCTAGTTTGACATGCTTAAAGGATGTGTCCTAAGAAGAAGAACAAGATATTTGCAGTGATAGAGGTGGAGAGGCAATAATCCCCACCGTCCACTCCATCATCTCCTTCAGATTTTGATCTTCTAGCTACAAATACTGAGATGGATCCTCCATCTAGAAATAAATAACCCATCTTAAAATAAGGGTCACAAAGAAGGTTAGTAATTTTCCAAATGTGGTATTATCACCAACTGCTTAGAAAGGATATAATTTCCTGAACACCGAGCTAGTTGTCATGAGTGGGGAAGTTAATGTTCATCTCCTTAAAACTATATTTGACATAGGATCAACACATATCATTATTAACTCGTCTCTATTGAAGAAACCAAAGCCAAAGACTAGTCCATATGAATACACATACATAGTATAGTTGGCAGATGGGAAGGGATTTGAGACGTGGGATGCATGAGGTGTCAGATTACCGGTCCAAATTTAGACTTATAAAGATGAGCTAGATTTGGAGATCACCAGGTTGGCTAGATTTGATATCGTTCTTAGTAAGTAGTGGCATGCAAGGAAGAAGGTGAATATTGATTTTTCAATATAAGTTTAATCATAACAGTTGTTGCATCGTCATCCATCGAGATGTAGACATTCAAATATACAAACGAGCATCTACCTTTCCGATGGTAAAAGTAGAGTGTAAGTATCTTTGTTTCTTATATTTTAAGCATAAAGAGTTATCAAGCTCAGCTAGCTTCTAGAATGAAAACTGGATTTCAAAATTTTTTTCTTTCAGAGTTGCCTTTAGGTCTTCCACCTCGCAAAAAAGTGGAGTATAGGGTTGAGCTAGTACCAAGAGCTCATCCATTGGCTAGATAGCCATATAGAATGAGTCCACAAGAGGAGGTAGAAGTACGTCACACAATCAAGGAGTATCTTGACAAAGGACTCATGAGATCCAGTTATTCACCTTTTGTTTCCCTAGTACACTTGGAGGTGCTAGTGTATATAGTAAGATAGACTTAAAAACTGGTTATCATCAAGTAAGATTTAGGGACGATGATGTACATAAAATGGCTTTTCGTACTAGATTTGTTCATTATGAGTATCTCATAATCCCTTTTGGTTTAATTAACACCCTAGCTACTTTTATGATGTTCATGAATGATATTCTTTATCCTTTTATTGGTCAGTTAGTGGTTCATTTTGTAGATGATCTATTGGTTTACAAAAGAATTTTGAAAGAACATGAATATCACTTGCATACAATTTTTCAAATGTAAGATGAGAATACTTTGTACGTCAACCCAAAGAAGGCACACATATGTTTATTTAAGGTTGAGTACTTAGGACATATACTTTTTGCAGATGGAATCAAAATGGATCCATGAAAAGTTTTTGTGATCCTCAATTGGCCGATTCCTCAAAATGAGTGCTAGTTGCAATCATGCTTAGGATTAGGCTTTTATAGGAAATTCATTGCGAACTATTCAAACATAGCTGCACCATTGATCGATTTGTTATAGAATAATCAAAAGTTTGTGTGGACTAGTGCACAACAACAAGCTTTTGATACATTGGAACAAGCAATATCAAATGCCTCAATTTTAATAGTGGTAGATCACCAAAAACCTTTTGAAATAGAAACGGATGCTAGTGGCATCGTAGTGGGTGCAATTTCAATTCAAGATGGTAGACTAGTAGCTTATGAAAGTAAGAAACTTTCTTCATTCGAAAGGAACTAGCCTGTCCATGAATAGGAAATATATAGAATAGTTCAGTCTTTGAAGATATGGAGACACTATTTGTATGGTGCAACTTTTAAAGTATACACAGATCATGACACATTGAATTATTTTTTCTCCTAGCTTGATCTTCGACGGAGACAGTCTAGATGGGCTGAATTAATGCAAGAATTTCATCTCAAAATTCTACATAGAAAAGGAAAAATGAATACAATTGCGGATGCATTATCTCATATTTTGCATCAGATTAGCTTTAGAGTTCTTGATAGTGACTTAATCCAAGAGATCAAAGATTCACAGATTGAAGATGACTTTTTTCAGTCTATAATTGATAGGTTGTCAGAAAATGATGAAGATAAATCATTTTCTAATTTTAAAGTGGAGCAAGGTTTGATTGAAAGAAAAGGAAAGATTTGTGTGCCTGATTCCCAAGAAGGGAGGTTTAGAAAAGAAGTTATTTTTGAGAACCAGGATGTACCTTGTGCAGGACATCCTCGTATTGAGACAATTTTGTAGTTGATATACACACAATTTTTGCTTGCCAAAGATGGTCCGAGATGTAAACAATTATGTAAGTGAGCGTTTTAAATATCAAGTGAATAAAGTGGAGAGGATTAGTCTTCCAGGTTTACTTTAGCCATTGGAAGTACCATAGTATTCTTCGAATAGAATTTTCATGGACTTCATAATGGGTTTACCAAGGACCATGATAGAAGAATTCTATTCTTGTGGTGGTTGATCATTTGAGCAAAAGGACTTTATCCCTACAAAGGAATTAGTGGAGGATCTGCAAGTCGTGGAACTATTTATCCACAATATTTTTAGACTGCATGGTCTACATAAATCAGTAGTTTTAGAGAGGGATCCTAGATTTATAGGAAATTTCTGGAAACACATGTTCAATAAGCTTAAAGTTCAACTCAATATGAGTGGTGGAGAGCATCCATAGACACATGGTCATACCAAAAGTGTTAATCAGATAATAGAAGATATGCTACGAGCATATGTTTTAGAAAAGCAAACAGATTGGGATAACGTCCTCCCACCAGTTGAGTTTGCTTATAATAGTTGGAAGCACAAAAGTACTAAGCTTGCACCTTTTGAGGTTGATTAATGGATTTATTCCCCATAGTCTAGCTACCATTGGGTTGCCCAAGAAAAATTTGAGTGCTTCACATTTTCTACTAGATATGCAAGCTAAGTTGAAAATAGCTCAGCTCAATCCACAACAAGCTGTTGAAAGCATGAAAGCATTTGTACATTGACATCATATACCATGAACATTTCAAGAGGGTGATTGTGTGATTTTATAGGTTCCACTTTTTTCATCATTGATAGTGGGGTTAGAAACCCAAGTTATCCCCTAGATTTTTTGGACCTTGGACAATAATCATAAAGATTACTCATGTCACATACAAATTACAATTGCTAGATACTTGCAAAGTTCACCTAGTTTTCCATGTTAGCAAGTTGAGACCATACATTTCTCAAGATGAGAATTGTGTAGATGGTTTAGTTGGTTTAGAAAATAGAGAATCCCAGCCACATGTTCCATTTCAACTTCTTGATAAGAGGGAGCAAAAATTATGGAATCGCTCCATACAAGAGTATTTAGTAGCATGAACTAGCTGTCCACTCACAAATGCTAGTTGGGAATGCAAAGATCTGATTTGCAAACACTTTCCTTCCTTGATCATTGAGGAAAACTATCTCTAGAAGGGGGAGCGAGTGTTAGCTTTATCTAGACCTCCATTCTCTACCACTGTTCTACCTTCATTTGGTCGAGGACCCTCACCGGATCAATGATCAGAGCTTGGGGGAGCCAAGGCTCTAGCATGAGACTTCAAGGTTATTCCATCTCCTTAGAGTGGCCATATGAGGAGTTCTTGGACCCTAGAGAGGATTCTAGATGTGCCTATGGCAAGGGCTATTTAAGGTTGGAAGGAGAGTGGTAGGTAGCTAATCAGGATCTTATAACTACTCGACTGTGAACTCTTGGACTACGGAGAGAGAAATTCTAGACTAGGGAACCTAGATGCTCATAAAATATTGAGAAAAGATTCTATCCACACCAAACTGCAAGTCACATAGCCCACACATGTAGATGATTGATCTCGCTTCCCACTATACCACCATTGCGATGATTCCCTCTATACTTTTATTGAAGTTATGCTCTTGTCTTAGAGCATGTAAGAACTAATCCTGAGTATCTTAGACCGATGCAAA
>CM035429.1:72071770-72279270 GCA_020310875.1 Ceratopteris richardii | reverse complement strand
AAGCTAATTCAAAAAAAATATATAGAAAAAATGGATTGAAAACTTGTGTCCCATCAATATGTTGCAAACAAGCTATAAGATGTTAGGTAAGGTTCTTGCAAATCGCATTACCTTCCACTTGCAATCTTCAATCAATGACGACCAAAAGAGATTCATTGAGGGTAGATCCATCTTGGAGGCTATTATCAACATTTAGGAAGGGCTTTATTTTTTTAAGGAATCTTCCCAAGATATCCTCTTCATGAAGATAGATTTAAATACAGCACACAATCACCTGGAATGGGACTTCATTTTGTAATCCCTAAAAGACATCATGTGTGGAACTAAATTCATCAACATGATCTCTAAACTTTTCGCGAATGCCTCCACTAGAATTAACATCAATGATCAAGTCTCCTAAAAAATTAGGCTAAAATGCTTTATCAAAAAGAGTTTTCCTCTAGCCCCTCTTCTTTTTTCCATTTCCACAAATGACCTTAGCTACTTAGTTAATGATAAGGCACATACAAGAGAGATCTAGGGTCTTTGACTCCTTCGTAGTTATAACCACAAGCTAATGAGACTGTTTGTCAATGACAAATGCTTTTGAAACATAATGATCGTAATATAATAAAAAAGGCCATTTTTGGGAGTTCTTGACTAACCAAGGGTGCAAAAAAACACACAATGAATAGATTTCTTAGCTCCTTGGTATCCGTTTGGGTTTTGAAGTTTCAATTGCCCAACATTGGAATTGGGTTCTAGCCCAACTAGATACTAAATTTGCCTAAGAAAACTGCATGTAGTGCAACCTAGTGGGCCATGGTATGGTGATCAACACCTTCCTCATTTTATCTATTATCTATTTTCTTGCATGCAAGAGAACAAAAGAAAAAGAATTAGAAAAGCTTGAAAGTACTTGTAGAAGATTCCTTTGGACTAGAGATCCCAACAAGAGGAGTGTGCCCAAAATCCTGGGACCTGTGTGCTAATCAGAAAGAGTATGGTGGACTGCACATTCTCGATGTGGGAGGTAGGGTAGGTAAACTAGCTACCAAGTTCCTGATCAATGTGTGATGCAATGGGGAAGCTTCTAGAGCAAAATGTATTCTTAGAGACATACATTGTCCTGTGCTTAAGTGAATCCCTAGGTGGAAGGATCTGAATATGCTTACCTTGATGTTTTCTCAATGATCTGTGACTCGTCAAGGCTTAAACCTCATCTATTGCATATGGAAGAGTTGGAACAACATGAAACCATATATCAAGGTGAATGAAGATTAGAAATGGGCAATGGGGATTAGGGAAAATGATTGGGATTGTTTCCTATTCAGGTAATCAAAGATTTTGAATCGTAGGACATCCAAAGAGCAAAGACGTTACGGAACAAAGCTTTTATCAAGTAGAAACACCGTGGGAACCAAGAGAGAGGTCATTGGATTGTAATACAAGACATATACCCTATTTAATCCACTATGATGTTTGGTGCCTTCTCAGACACGGAATCAACTCTTGGGACATCTCAAAGAATCGTCTCCTAATAGGGAATGACCCACCCTCGATTGAGGGGTTAAGATGGAACAAGGGTTATAAACTCCATAAAACTTTGAGGATCCACAAGTGCACTAAATTTCATGTCTCCCTTAAGAGGAGGTGCCATTAGAAGTTGTCTCACATTAGATGGAAGCTTAGGTGTGGGGACCCAGGACATCCTCTTGTAGAGAACAAAAAATATGTTCTGATGTGGTGAATCTTCCATCGTGGAATCTAAACCCAGGACATAGCTTAAAAATATGTGGGGTCCCTTACTTGTGCAAGTCTTTCATTAGGAGTGAATCTCTTACTAGGATTCTGAGTGTACAAAGGCAAATCAATTTGAAACTAGAATACTTGGCTACTCTTTTGCTTTGTGGAACACCATTAGAGGGGAAGAACTATGGAAGATATGGAAAGAAATATGTGCAATCAACTTTGATGCCCATCCAAAAGAGGTGTCGATTGAGAAATCTCTTGACCTTCTAGGTAGAAAAATAAGTAACAGTGAAAAATCTCTAGCTTTTAGGAATCATAGGATGTTTGTCTTAAAAAACAAGAACATTAAAAGCAAATTTTTTGCTCATGAGGGTGACAAAAAAACATTAATCTTCTTACTAAATCTCTTTAAAATGCATGTCATCATCAATTTCTAGGTTTCCTACCAATCTTGGACCATCTTAGCTATCATCCCTTCTGGCAATTCTACCCTTGCTTTGTGGGATACAGGGGATCCCAAGGGCACTAAGCCCATTCAATGTATAATTGTTCTTTTATTAATTCAAGCTTGGAAGAATAGGCATCTACAACTTCCTTTTTGTGAAAAAAGATATTCATAAGAAAACAAGTGATAACCACTAGCCTGCTTTTGAATCCACATGTATAAGTGAAAGCACCACAGAGCACCTAGTGGTCTAAGTATTCATATTTCACATATAATAATTGGAAAAAAGATTCTTATTATTTTATGAAGCAACATATCCATATATATATAGTAGATGCATGAAGTAGGATGTTTATTCTTTTTGAGATACATGCACTTTCTTTATCTTAATTGATGCTAACTTCTATAAAAGATACAAAATAATCAAAAGAGAAAAATTAGCTTCCTTTAGAAAAAGGGGAAATTTACATTATAAAAGAAAAAAAATTCAGATAAGAGGCTTTACTTTTCAAGTAGTGTCTCTAATTAGGAGACCATTTTGATTCGTTTTTTTATTGGTTGAGTGCAAAATATGTGGGTTTCACATATGAGAGTGGGTGATGAACTTGTTTCCCATGATTTCTAATGCTAAACCATCTTTGTGGAGAGGGTCTAGCTACCCCTGGAATGTATGGATCAACTCGAGCCAAAAGTCCCAAGCAATCTCTACTAGAGGGATCTTACACTGCTCAAAGATACATGGGAATCTTGCTCTTTGAATAAACCACATGGGAAGGCTACTACTCAGCTCCTAGTAGGGTCATCATTGCTACTCCATATGGAGACGCTTAGATCATGAGTGGTGGAAATCTTCCAATTCGGGCTGATGCCTACGCTCTTGAATCAGTTATTACTTTGGTGGTTGACCAATGTTTGACACGCAATGTTTTTTGCACTTTGGTCTCCCCTTGGAGATTGTCTCTGTTCTCGGCGCACATTTTGCTGATTATATAATTATGGATCTTAATCGATTCAGATTATCCATAAATCTAGTACATCATACTATCCTCATGTGAATAGATTGGTAGAGAGTACTATTAAAGAAATATTGACTATGTTGAAGAAGTTGATTGTAGATTGTCTTGAGCTTTGAGAGGAGCTATTGCGGGCTATTTTATGGGCCTATTGCACTACCTATAAAGTTGCTACTTGTTGTACTCCTTTCAAAATAACTTTTGTTCTAGAACCTATTGCCCATATGGAAATTGTTGTTCCTAGTCTATGTGTGGCTTTTGAAGAGAAGCTTCTTCTCAAAGTCTCCTTATATTCCCAACTTGATGAACTTTGTGCCTTGGATGAGCAGCATTTTAAAAGCTTCTTATTGATGCAAGAACAGCAAATTTTGCAAGCCCACACCCACGATTGTTTTCTCAAAAACCCTATCTTTAAATAAGGACTAGTGCTCTTTATAATCTCCAGATACCAAAAACAATGAAACTTTATAGATATATAGTACAAACATCGTTCTAAATATACCGAGTTAACATGGAAGAAATGATCAAGTATACATAGATAAATTGTTTCTACATATGACTTAAATAATGAAGATATGAAAGAGAAGAGTAGACAGAGATGATCATGAAGTAATGTATCAATTAGTATCTAATAATGCACATATGATACATGGGAAGTGTAGAGGACTACTCTAGACTCTCAATAGTGGCTCATATCCCCATGACTAAGTCACCTCTACTTATACTCTTTTCAGGAGTTCAAATTTTGAATTTCCCTCACCTAGATGTGTTCCTACACTTTAGGGGTGATTGAAATGATTCTTCCTACCACATGAGTCATGGGTTTAGTTGCCTATCAAAGATTCTATTCTCTTTTCACTTTTACATTTTATTGATGGTGAATACAACTAAATGTATAACTAGGTGTTCATATGTGATCCTCTATGTGAAGCATATAAACCAAGGTGTAATTCTGAGATAATAACCAAGAACTTAGCCTTCCTATTTACACCAACAACTCCCCCTTAAGCCTGGGATGCTTGATTCTTTAGCCAGTCGTAATTTCCTACAAACCAGTTATTGACTTGAACCTATTCAATTTTCTTCCATCCAATGCCTTTATCATCTTATCTACACATTGTTGATGCTTGGATACATATGAGAGTTGTATCTCCCTACTCATGATATTTTCTCTAACATAATGGTAGTGAACTTCAATGTCTTTGGTCTCGGCATGATAGATAGGGTTAGTAGCAAGATGCAATGAATTAATGTTCCACAAAGCTTCTTGAGTAGCATTTGCAAGTGCTCTGTATTCAGCTTTTTAGTTGCTTCCATGTCAGGATTCCTTGGAGTTTGCATGAATTGAGTGAGCACACTAACTCCATGACATACATCCACTCTAATTAGAGTCGCATAGTTCAAGCTTTCAACTAAGCTTTGGTAACTAGTCACATCTTCAATTAGTTCATCTTCATTAGCACTTAGCTTGTGATTTACTTCCATTGGTGTGCCTGCAACCTTTTATTTTCCATCTTGAACTTGGAGAGATATATCTCCAATGTACTTTCTCTAAGTTAGAAACATACCTCTTTCTGTGTATACTACTTCCAAACTTACGAAGTAGGTAAGTAAGCCAAGATCACTGATCTTGAACTCCGCTTTCATCTCAGCCTTGATCCTCTTGATTTCATCTGCATCATTACCTATAATGATTATATCATCCACATATACAGAGGTATATGACCTCTAAATGGTTCCTTTTTATAAAGTGGGAAGGATTTGCCTTTCTAACCATGAATCCTTTATCTTGCAAGTAAGTAAAAAATCTATGATTCAAAGCTCTAGGAGCTTGCTTCAAGCCAAATACGTCTTTGTTCAACCTACGTACATGTTCTCGACATGATTTATCTTCAAAGCCGCAAGGTTGAGCCATGTATAACTCCTCTGAGTACTCCAATAGTAGACATATTTGCCATAGGTGAGAATGTCTCTTCATAATCTATACCTTGGGTTTGGGCAAACCTCTTAGCCACAAGTCTTGATTTTTACTTGTCAATTGAGCCATGAGAATTCTTCTTTACCTTGTAAATACACCTTGATCGAATGAACTTCATGGATGGTTTCTTGGGAACCAATTCCAAAGTCTGATTCTCTTGAAGAGATTCTATCTCTTCTTCCACGACATATATCCATTCTAGTTTCTTCTTGGCCTCTTCATATGTTGATGGTTCTTCTAAGTTTGTATCCTAAACAATGTAAATGGAATGCTTAGTAACTAAGGACAAGTCGAAACCATACCTTTTTGGCTTCCTTTTCTCTCTAGTAGATCTTCTTATAGTTGATTGAGATTATTCTATCACATCTCTCGTCTCCTACACTATAGCTTTGCCTTTGGAGTTCCAAGAATTGATTTCTATTCTTGGAGTCTTTTCATCATCCTCATAATCACTTGAGTCTTCATATGTATGCTCATTCCTCTTTGTCAATGTTGGAAAGTCTTCCTCTAGGTCATAAGGAAGTTTGATTTTCCTACAATCATCTCCAAACCGAGATTTGTTGTCATAAAAAACATCTATACTAAGAGTGAAACCTTTATTGCTTGGATTATATAATATATAACCTTTTGATTAAGATCATAACCAATGAATATAGACATTCTTTCATTTGGATCTAGTTATTCTCTGATTTGTGAAGGTATGTGTGCATATGTTATGCACCCAAAGATCCTACAATGGTTAAGGCTAGGTCTTCTTCAATTCCATGCTTCATATGGTGTCCTCCCATCCAATGCTTTTGATGGAAGCCTATTGATTAGATAGGTGGTTGTGGACACAACCTCTGTCCATGGGTAATTGGGCAATTTCTTCTCATTTAGCATTGACCTGTAGCCTCCACTATGGTTCTATTCCTCCTATTTGCCACTCCATTTTACTTTGGACTATACCTGGTTGTAATCTATCTTTTGATTCCTCTATCTTGGAGATAAGCATCAAATTCATGGGAGAAATATTCTGCCACTCCATCTCACCTTAGCCTCTTGAAATTCTTTCCTCTTTGATTTTCAACAAGTGCTAGATATTTCTTGAAACAAGAGAAAACTTCATCTTTATCCTTCATGAAGTATAGTATACTCCATCTACTACAGTCATCAATCAAAGACACATAATACCTGGATCCAGAGATAGATGGATTTGTGCTTGGTCCCCATACATCTGTATGGACTAGCTCCAATAAGTCCCCATGAATATATCCCTTCTTTGTAAATGGTTGTCAATGAGACTTACCAAATTAACAAGCACTACACTTGTAAATCATGTGTTTCTTGGCAATATTTGGTAGACCAAGCACACTATGATCCCTACAGATTTGCTTCAGAGGCCTTTCACCTATAAGACCTAACCTCTTGTGACATATTTCCAATTTTGATAATGTTTGATTACCATAGTTCAACACAGCAATGTTCTTAGTAACTTGGAGCTCAAATGTAATAGTTGTTCATATATTTAGGTAGGTAGTGATGTGTGTGAACACTCTAGGACTTCAAGGCAATTTTTTCCCTCTTTAGGAGGCTCCCCCCCCTCCCCCCTTGTATATACACCTATTGCCCTAATAGTCTACTTATCTTTGTACATTCTAGTGGTAATACATTCAATATTGTGTGTTCTACTCCAAGCTTCTTCTTCTTCCTTGTGTTGTTTGTGTGCTTCCGTAGACTTCTAACTCCAAAAATTGGTATCGGAGTAGGTCACCCCTTTGTCTAGGGCATCGTTGACACCTCTCTAGTTGTAGTCTCAGAATCACACAAATTTTGGTGAACATACTCAGGGTGTTTTAGAGATCAAAATGGCTTTGCTCTATGGTGCCAAAATCGTGATCTAAGCTCCTTTCGGCCTTTGAATGCACTATCGTAGTGCTTGTGTAGGCTATTTTGTCTTTTTGTGCCAAAGGTATATACCAGTTTTGGTTTACTAGTATAAGCATCTCAAAGTCTGCTATAGGTTTAGCACAATTCATCTCGGTAGTTTTGTTCAACGTCTTGAGAAATAGTCAATTTCCTGCATCAAGGTATTTCAGTCATTGCCATGGTTAAAAGCAGTGATGTATTCCATATGTCGGTTGTTGAGGATAAGTTGGATGGTACCAACTACCCATTATGGGCTTATATGATGCGACATGTATTGGTTGCAAAAGGACCTTGGAACATTGCGGAAGGTTTGGAAAGACATCCTATTACACCTGCAAATATAGGTACTACAAATATAGGTACTAGAGCTGATGGAGATGGTATCAAAGATGGCGATATTCTACAGATTCTTATTTCTGTTGTGGTTTCTGTTGTACCTACTATAGAGAAAATTGGCATGGCAGAGATGCTCATGCACATGCATTAATAGCTTTGTCTATCAAATGTGTCATGATTCCTCACATTCACTCTTTGAGAACAACTAAGGATGCTTGGGATACACTTACCACATTATACCAGGCTAGGAATGAGGCTCGTGTTGCTTACCTCAAAAAATAGTTGGAGAGTGAGCACATGAATGAAGGTCATTCTATGGATAGTTTTGTGATAAAGATCAAGGATTTAAAAGAACAATTGATTTCTGTTGATGAAGTTATACCAGATAGCTCACTTGTGCAGACTGTTTTGAATTGTCGTCCTGATCCATATAAGAGTTTTACCTCTACTCTTCACTTGATGATGAAAGGTAATCCAAATGCCTTGTGATTTGAGGAGTTATTCTCTTTTCTATTGCAGGAAGATCAGTATAGGCAGAACACGTCTATTATGCATGTTGGAGATCAAGCTTTCCTGGCTAGTCAGAAGGGCAAAGGAAAATGGAGCTCTTCTACTACTAAGCATAAATCTACAAATGCTACACATACGAAGAAGGAAGACAAAGATGAGAAGAAATCATAAAAGTAAAAACTGTTTTGCAAATATTGTAAAGCAAATGATCATGTCATTAAGAGTTGTCCAAAATTGGCTACTAAAGAGGCAAAGAAGAAGAGGCCAGAATGGTTGTTGTAGAGGCCTCTACACCAAAAAGAGGGTCTGCTAATCTTGTGCAGGATGAAGAATGGGTGTTTACTACTATTTGCTGTTTTGACCCATCTTCTCATGAGTAGTGCATGTTTGTGTTAGACTCAGATGTTTGGTACTTTGATACTGGGGTGACCAAACATATTACCTCGCAGGGCGATTTCTTCTATACCTTGAGGGTATCGCAATAACTCAAGTAGGTGTGCACGATACGATACCCGACGAGTATCTCGATACTACTTTTAGTTCTTTCACTTTGTCAAATTCTTTGTTTGTGCCAGGGATCAAGAAAAATCTGTTATCAGTTTCTGCATTAGCCAAGATTGGCTTGGTTGTGAAACTTGTTGATGATAGATGTATAGTTCATGATCTATCAAATGGGGATGTCATTATTGCTTTTGGCATTTCATGTCGTGGGCTGTATAAGCTCATAGATTATGAAAGATCTGTAAATGATTTGGCATGTGCAGTACATGATTCTCAGGCTATGTCACATGCAAAGCTCTCACATGCATGCTTTGGTCATCTGAACTTTGCTAGTTTGCTACACCTGTAGAAATCTAAAATGCTGGTCTCTTTGCCCAAACTTGAGGCACCTGGAAAACATGTTTGTGAATGCTATATTTTAGGCAAAATGCAGCGTTTCTTCTTTCCAAAAGATGGTTCAATTCGGGCTACTCAGAAAGTGTAGCTTGTACATAGTGATGTATATGGTCCTATGCAGACACCTTCTTTTGGGAACTATCTTTACTTCGTGACTTTCATCGATGATTTGTCCAGGAATGCATGATTATATCCATTGAAGGAAAAGACTGAAGTGTTTATATGCTTCAAACAAATTCTAGTTCTGGCTAAAAATCTATCAGCATGTAAAATGAGCACCCTCCATTCTAATTGAGAGGGGGAATATATGTCTTCTGAATTTAATGCATTTCTTGTTGAACATGGTATAAAACACCAATGTAGAATGTCGTATACACCTCAACAAAATGGAGTTGTTGAACGGAAGAATAGGTCACTCATGGAGATGGCAAGGTGTATGGTCAAGAGTCAGGCTTTACCACATAGTTTCTAGCTTGAGGTTGTCATGTGTGCAGCATATGTACTTAACAGGTGTCCCATTGAAGTGATGTAGTCTATCACTCCATATGAGGTTTGGAATGGTCACAAGGCATCTATTGCTCATCTGCATGTTTTTGGTTGTTTTGCATATGCATTAGTTCCTGAACACATCACAAAAAACTGGATGATAAAGTAGTAAAATGTATTTTCGTTGGGTACAATTCTAAAAGCAAAGGCTATTGTCAGTATCATCCATAAACTAAATGCATTCTAGTTAGCCATGATGTTGTTTTTGTGGAAGATGCTATTCAGCCCTTACTTTCATGTATTGAGGAGACATCTGTTAGCTCCAAAGACATGTATGATACTTTGCGGCCTCTTTTTAAAGGTGGATAGTCTAGTGCTGGTCCTAATGATGTAACTTCTCAGCCTTTACAGGTTTCATGTGATGATGTAGATCATTCAATTTTTGATGCAGATTTACATGATGCATTTGTTGATGAGAGAGTTGATATTGAGCAGGCAAAAACTATGCCAAAATGGTTGGTGCAAACTTTGCGGGACAGCAAATTAGATGCACCTATACCATATCATACTCATTCAAGCTCTCATAGTACCTCTTTTGCATCAGATTTCTATGCTAAGGATGCCTTTAGTCTTTGTGATGAGACTGAACCTGTTTTCTTTGATGAAGCATCAAATTCAAAAAATTGGATGGCTGCTATGCAATTTGAATATGATGTTATAATGAAGAATGGTACTTGTTCTTTATGTGATGCCTCCTGGTAAGAAGGCCATTGGCACTAAGCTGCTATAGAAGCTGAAGAGTAAGCCTACTGGAATAGTTGACATGTATAAGGCTAGGCTTGTTGCAAAGGGTTATGCGTAGGAAAAAGGCATTGATTTTAATGAGACCTTTGCACCTACTTGTCAAATGACTTATTGTTCATAGCATTTGTGCACTTGCAACTCATCATGGTTGGAATGTACATCAGTTCGACATTAAAACAACATTTCTGAATGATGACTTGCATCCAGAAGTGTATGTTTTTCAGCCCCGTGGCTTTGTGAAAGGGCATGAAAACTAGGTGTGCAGGTTAAGAAAGGCTTTATGTGGTTTGAAAGAAGCACCACGTGCTTGGTATGAAAAGATACATGTTATCTAATTGCACATGGTTTTGAGAATAGTCCAAATACACACATATTGCTGATTTTAAGGCTGATTTTCATGCCTCAGTTGAGATATCTGATTTGGGGCATTTGCATCATTATTTGGGCACTAAGTTTATGCAGGTTGATGGTGAAATGACTTTGTGTCAAACGAAATATATTGATACATTGTTGCAGGGTTTTGGCCTTAAAGAGCGTAAACCTATTGCCACTCCTATAGAGAAACATTTATGATTGAGTCCTCATGATGTTGGAGATGCATTTGATGTTGTTCAAGCAGGTTGTTGGATGCTTGATTTACTTATGCATTAATCGGTCTCATTGTTGAGCAGGTTTATGCATTGCCTCACTATCAAGCATTAGAAGACGGTTAAGCACATCATTCGCTACTTGAGTGGTACCCAACTACTTGGATTGTTTTATCCCAAGGGGGGATCACTATCGCCAGATTTGCATGCTTTTTTTGACAGTGATTGGGCTAGTTGCTATGACACTCGTGTGTCTAGTGGTTTTTTCTTCATGCTTGGTAGCTCATGCATATCTTGGCTGAGAAAGAAGCAGCCTACTATGGAAACTTCCACTTGTGAGGCTGAGTATAGGGTAGCTTTCACAATGACTGTTGAGTATGTGTGGCTCAGACACCTTATGGCTGATTTGGGTATTGTTGGGGGTTTTCTTGGACATGAAGGAGTTTGAGGGTTTGTAGGAGAAAAAGAAGAAGAACAAGAGACGAAATAACTCAGACAAGCTTCTACAGAAACACCTTTGAATCTTTGAACCTTGAGTTTTTGATTACAATAGAACGATTACACTGTTTGATTCAATCCGAGTTAATACTTCGGGCACAATTACAGAGAATGCTTAATCATACAAGATCAGTTATCTCAGAGTCTTCCAGCAGCCGGCCTCTTCTGCACCAGTCCTTCACTTGCTTCTAGCTTCTCCTTGTGCACACCTTGCACCAAGCTTCCACGAGCTGAGGGACTAATCTCTTTTGGGCCTGATCACGGATAGACACAGAGACTTTTGGGATTGGTCTCCTGCTTCGCACTCTCTGCACCTCCCTTAGCCTCACTTCTTGCACTCTTCACCTTCCGTGGTCGACACACCCCAGTGACTCTTCACTTTTCTCCTTCTTTCCAGTGTCCAAGAATAGCCTTTTGTCTCTCTTTTGTTGAGTCCGCCTGTTCGCGCACTCTAACTGTAATACAATCTTGGTGCCCTTTCAATGTCCCAAGATTGTCTTTTTGAACTGGTCCTTAACGACTCACTACTTTGTCCTGTAGTGACTTTAGAACAAGAGTGCCTTTAAAATAAAATTTTGATTGGGTGGCCCTATTTCCACCTTTGCGTACGCGGCCTTCCATACCTTCACCTTTCCTTTTAATTCTTTACTTTTGCACCTTAAGATTTTAAATTCATCCTTTGAACCTTAAGAGAAAAAATACTTTGCACCCTTAGTTTCAACCGGTTAGGGCTCGACAGATGCCCACCACCTAAAGATCTCTTCGTCCCGGAGAGACAACATCAATACAAAATAGAAAAATTGCAAAGACACAGACATGAAAACAACGAAACTGAGGCAAGAAAAGAGTTAAAGGGTGTGTATATTATTTAAGTAAGAAAAAGTATAAGGCACCCTACAAGAATTATTGAGAAATCAAAGGGAGGAGAAAATTATTGACAAAGCGAAAATGGAATCTAAGAGCAATTTAGAATGAAGGGGATGAGCAGTTTATTTAGACTGTGGATGGCAAATTAAAATTATTGTGCAGGTTGATTGAGATTCTCAGCCGAGGTTGGAGGAGAGGGGGGCAAAGGAGCAGAAGCTTGTTCAATCATATGCTGTAGCGAACTAAGGCATTGCCTAAGATTATCCCTTTCCCGTCGGATACGTCTGCATGCAGCATTAGCACAAAGCCCTAAGTTGGAGCGATTCTGAAGATCTTCTAAGGCTTTCAACGCAGAGTCGGCCATATCGCGATAATGATCTCTCTCTACTTTGAGCAATCGCGCCGTTTCGTTGAGCGAGTGCCATTGAGAATTGGCCATGCGATTGATGTTTTCAATTGTTGAGATATACTGTTGATGAACCGAAGCGGCGGCCGATACCGAATCCAAGGAAATCTGGGAGGCCTGAGCATTGCCGAGAGCGACTACACTTGCGTCCTGTAGTAATTGCAAAAAGGAAGGGGTTGATGGGAGGTCAAAGTGTGGAGGAGGAGTGGCCGATGGATCAGGAGGGAGAGTGGAAGGAGGGATTACCGGCGGATGAGGAGGAAGGGTTGTAGTGGAAGATGGATTGGGAGGGGAAGGATTGTGGGAGGGAAGTGGTTGACTGATAGGAACATTAATGATAGGGGGTGAGGTGGAATCCGGAGGAAGTGGGGGCATACAGGTGGGGTTTTGAGGGTTGAGTTGCGTTTGAATGAGTGGCTTGAAAGCTGAAGAGAGGGGAGGTCTGGGGATAAGGGGAGGGGTAGGCATGGACGGAGAAGTGGTAGAGGCTGGAGGGATAGTTGAAGAAGATTGGGGAGGGAAGGAGGGAATATGAGGTGGTGCGGATGCTGGAGGGGTAGGCATGGACAGAGGAGTGGTAGAGGCTGGAGGGATAGTTGAAGAAGATTGGGGAGGGAAGGAGGGAATATGAGGTGGTGCGGATGCTGGTGTCGATGCGGAAGCTGAGTCAATTGAGATTAGAGGGGGGGAGGGAGATTGAGCCATGGAAGGTAACCCAGGGTTGGTAGGGAGAAAAGCAACATTGTGGGCAGATTGTGCAGGAATTTGATAGAGCCAAGCTAAGAAGGGCGCAGAATAGATGGAAAATGCATGAGAGCCCCTAGAGATAGCCTGGCGGAGTCGACGGGAGCGCAAAGTCAAGGAACTATAAATGAGGGTTGCGTAAGGGTAAGGACGGCTATGGAGAAAGCAGAAAAGCGGATCGGCAATACGAATATCTGACCAGGGGAGCAAAGATGTGGGATTACGTAGTAAAAAGAAAAAAATGAACGCATTGAGAATGGTGGTCATGTGGAGTGAAAACCTAGCATTACTTTGAAAGTGATCGGTACAAAAGGCAATGGTAGCCGAGGCTGACAATCCAGAGTATAGGAAGGGGGAAGCACTAAAATGTAAGAGGGAGGACCCAATACTTGTGGCAATGGCGGGGATGGAGAGAGTGCCTGTTTGATAATGAGGAAAAAGGCGGATAGCTTCATAAACCTGGGTAAAATTGGATGGATTATTGAAGAAAACGTTGGCCAAGCCCCACAGGCCCGCCTGCTGAAGATCTTCAATGGAAAACATTTGACGAAGGGCAATGGTGGGTAGGGATAAATGCATACGGATTTGCAAGTTTAAGTCAGGTGGAAGAAACATGCGCATATAATCCCCGGTTGGCGAAGATGGGTGGGAGGAATGAGACAGAGATGGGGAAGGAGGAGGGTGAGGGATGGGAGGTGGGGAATAAAGGTCGGTGGAATCAGAAGTAGGTTGATTTGGATGGCCGGAGGGAAGCGTGGATGTGGGAGAGGATTGATTGTGAAACTCGGACGGCGGAGTATGTTGATTGGAATGGTTTGTAGGCAGTGCGGGCGGCGTGGGTTCTGAATTAGCACCCGGAGCGGAGGGGTCGGCCATGATGGAAATGAGGATAAGAAGCTGAGCAGTAGAAATCCAATGTCCTGGATGGCTGGCAAGGCCCCCGATCGATTGGCTGCAAGTCTCTTCTTTTAGTGGAATTTCTGGAAGGTCTTGGAGGTGGAGGGGAGTTGTGGGGGGAGAGGTTGGAGAAAGATGATGTGATGGAAGCGGGGATTGCCGTCGGGGGTGAGGTGTCGGGGGTGTTGGATAGGGGTGGTGGGCGGGGTCGGAGAGAGGGGTGGTGGGCGGGGGACTAGGAGAGAGGGGGGGACGCTGCAGTCGGGGGTGACGTGTTGGGGTGTTGGATAGGGGGGGTGGGCGGGGTCGGAGAGAGGGGTGGAGGGTGGGGGACTTGGAGAGAGCGGGGGGGGGGGGGGCGCTGCGGTCGGGGGTGAGGTGGCGGGGTGTTGGATAGGGGTGGTGGGCGGTGGACTTGGAGAGGGGGGGGCGCTGCGGTCGGGGGTGAGGTGGCAGGGTGTTGGATAGGGGTGGTGGGCGGGGTCGGAGAGAGGGTGGTGGGCGGGGGACTCGGAGAGAGGGGGGGGCACTGTTGGATAGGGTTGGTGGGCGGTGTTGGATAGGGGTGGTGGGCGGGGTCGGAGAGAGGGGTGGTGGCGGGGGAATTGGAGAGAGGGGGGGTGTGCTGCGGTCGGGGGTGAGGCGTCGAGCGGTGTTGGATAGGGGTGGTGGACGGGGTCGGAGAGGGGGGGGGCGCTGCGGTCGGGGGTGAGGTGGCGGGGGTGTTGGATAGGGGTGGTGGGAGGGGTCGGAGAGAGGGGTGGTGGGCGGGGGACTCGGAGAGAGGGGGGGGGTGCTGCGGTCGGGGGTGAGGGGTCGGGGTGTTGGATAGGGGTGGTGGGCAGGGTCGGAGAGAGGGGTGGAGGGCGGGGGACTTGGAGAGAGGGGGGGGTGTGCTGCAGTCGGGAGTGAGGGGTCGGGGTGTTGGATAGGGGCGGTGGGCGGGGTCGGAGAGAGGGGTGGAGGGCGGGGGACTTGGAGAGAGGGGGACCAGGTCGGGGGTGAGGTGGCGGGGTGTTGGATAGGGGTGGTGGGCGGGGTCGGAGAGAGGGTGGTGGGTGGGGGACTCGGAGAGAGGGGGGGGGCGCTGTTGGATAGGGTTGGTGGGCGGTGTTGGATAGGGGTGGTGGGCGGGGTCGGAGAGAGGGGTGGTGGCGGGGGAATTGGAGAGAGGGGGGGGGTGTGCTACGGTCGGGGGTGAGGCGTCGAGCGGTGTTGGATAGGGGTGGTGGGCGGGGTCGGAGAGAGGGGGGGGGCGCTCCGGTCGGGGGTGAGGTGGCGGGGGTGCTGGATAGGGGTGGTGGGAGGGGTCGGAGAGAGGGGTGGTGGGCGGGGGACTCGGAGAGAGGGGGGGGCACTGCAGTCGGGGGTGAGGGGTCGGGGTGTTGGATAGGGGTGGTGGGCGGGGTCGGAGAGAGGGGTGGAGGGCGGGGGACTTGGAGAGAGGGGGACCAGGTCGGGGGTGAGGTGGCGGGGTGTTGGATAGGGGTGGTGGGCGGGGTCGGAGAGAGGGTGGTGGGCGGGGGACTCGGAGAGAGGGGGGGTGCTGTTGGATAGGGTTGGTGGGCGGTGTTGGATAGGGGTGGTGGGCGGGGTCGAAGAGAGGGGTGGTCGAGCGGTGTTGGATAGGGGTGGTGGGCGGGGTCGGAGAGAGGGGTGGTGGCGGGGGAATTGGAGAGAGGGGGGGGGGTGTGTTGCGGTCGGGGGTGAGGCGTCGAGCGGTGTTGGATAGGGGTGGTGGGCGGGGTCGGAGAGAGGGGGGGCGCTGCGGTCGGGGGTGAGGTGGCGGGGGTGTTGGATAGGGGTGGTGGGAGGGGTCGGAGAGAGGGGTGGTGGGCGGGGGACTCGGAGAGAGGGGGGGCGCTGCGGTCGGGGGTGAGGGGTCGGGGTGTTGGATAGGGGTGGTGGGCGGGGTCGGAGAGAGGGGTGGAGGGCGGGGGACTTGGAGAGAGGGGGAGGGGTGTGCTGCAGTCGGGGGTGAGGGGTCGGGGTGTTGGATAGGGGTGGTGGGCGGGGTCGGAGAGAGGGGTGGAGGGCGGGGGACTTGGAGAGAGGGGGACCAGGTCGGGGGTGAGGTGGCGGGGTGTTGGATAGGGGTGGTGGGCGGGGTCGGAGAGAGGGTGGTGGGCGAGGGACTCGGAGAGAGGGGGGGGCGCTGTTGGATAGGGTTGGTGGGCGGTGTTGGATAGGGGTGGTGGGCGGGGTCGGAGAGAGGGGTGGCCGAGCGGTGTTGGATAGGGGTGGTGGGCGGGGTCGGAGAGAGGGGTGGTGGCGGGGGAATTGGAGAGAGGGGGGGTGTGCTGCGGTCAGGGGTGAGGCGTCGAGCGGTGTTGGATAGGGGTGGTGGGCGGGGTCGGAGAGAGGGGGGGGCGCTGCGATCGGGGGTGAGGTGGCGGGGGTGTTGGATAGGGGTGGTGGGAGGGGTCGGAGAGAGGGGTGGTGGGCGGGGGACTCGGAGAGAGGGGGGGGCGCTGCGGTCGGGGGTGAGGGGTCGGGGTGTTGGATAGGGGTGGTGGGCGGGGTCGGAGAGAGGGGTGGAGGGCGGGGGACTTGGAGAGAGGGGGGGGTGTGCTACAGTCGGGGGTGAGGGGTCGGGGTGTTGGATAGGGGTGGTGGGCGGGTTCGGAGAGAGGGGGTGGAGGGCGGGGGACTTGGAGAGAGGGGGACCAGGTCGGGGGTGAGGTGGCGGGGTGTTGGATAGGGGTGGTGGGCGGGGTCGGAGAGAGGGTGGTGGGCGGGGGACTCGGAGAGAGGGGGGGCGCTGTTGGATAGGGTTGGTGGGCGGTGTTGGATAGGGGTGGTGGGCGGGGTCGGAGAGAGAGGTGGTCGAGCGGTGTTGGATAGGGGTGGTGGGCGGGGTTGGAGAGAGGGGTGGTGGGCGGGGGAATTGGAGAGAGGGGGGGGGGCGCTGCGGTCGTCGGAGAGAGGGGTGGTGGGCGGGGGACTTGGAGAGAGGGGGGGGGCGGTGCGGTCGGGGGTGAGGTGTCGGGGGTGTTGGAGAGGGGTGGTGGGCGGGGTCGGAGAGAGGGGTGGTGGGCGGGGGACTCGGAGAGAGGGGGGGTGCTGCAGTAGGGGGTGAGGCGTCGAGCGGGGGTGTTGGATAGGGGTAGGAAGGGGTGGTGGGCGGGGGTCGGAGAGAGGGGTGGTTGGCGGGGGGATTGGAGAGAGGGGGGGGGTGTTGCGGTCGGGGGTGAGGTGTCGGGGGTGTTGGAGAGGGGTGGTGGGCGGGGTCGGAGAGAGGGGTGGTGGGCGGGGGACTCGGAGAGAGGGGGGGTGCTGCGGTAGGGGGTGATGCGTCGAGCGGGGGTGTTGGATAGGGGTAGGAAGGGGTGGTGGGCGGGGGTCGGAGAGAGGGGTGGTGGCGGGGGGATTGGAGAGAGGGGGGTGTGTGGTGCGGTCGGGGGTGAGGCGTCGAGCGGAGTTGGATAGGGGTAGGAAGGGGTGGTGGGTGGGGGTCGGAGAGAGGGGTGGTGGCGGGGGAATTGGAGAGAGGGGGGGGGTGCTGCGGAGGTGGCTGATGGGGAGTATGGTGGAAGAGGTAAGGGTGGTGGGTGGTTGGGCGTTCGAGGGAGGAGAGGGTGGCGGATGAGTAGGGATGCCCGCTGGGTTGGAGGGGGGGTTGGGTGGAGGAGAGGGGTGGAGGAGGGGGTTTGTGGAGCTGCGGGGGATGGGGGGAAAGACCGTGGAGGCTGGGGGTGCGCGAGGGAGGATTGGATGGCAAGGGGGAGGTAGTCGAGGGGGTAGGAGGGCTTGGAAAGCTTTCTGGTGAGGGGGTAGGTTTCTTCTTCCTTTTTCCACAACGGATTCCTGTACCAAGGCTGAGCCGGGGTTCACGCTCATCGATCGATCAGAGAGCACTTTCGCAGACAGCTTAACTCTTCCAGCAATGATGAGGATGCAGGATTGCAGATACGCGGGAGCGATGATGAAGGAGAAGTCACATTATATAGCAAGGGGAAACGAAGAATGACCTCTCAGAAGTGAATGGATCAGCATAAAAGAGTTTCCAAAAGAGTGGAGAAGCAAACTTTAATTAACATCCGCTCAAGAAGTGAACAAAGATAGGGGTATTATTGAAAGTAGTTTGCAGATTTAAAGGCCATCCAAAAAAAAAATGGCGCCCAAAAATAATTTATGTAATTAATGAATTTAAAGAACAAGGAAAACTGCGCCAAAGAAAAAATTCGTGAGCATTTTTGCTTATTAAATGTACCTGGAAACAAAATAATTGAAAAATGCAATGTTTATGTCTTTTGGTGGTACCCCTTGAGTCTGGAGATGTTTACCAAAGGTAGAGTGTCGCCATCCAGTGTTTCCAATTGCACAGCACCCCACTGCAGCATCTTCGTAATGCGAAAAGGCCCTTCCCAGTGAGGGATCCATTTCCCTTTGGTTTGATTATAAATTTGTGGCCTGTGTGATAGAGCTAAATCACCTGGCTTCAAGTTGTGGTGCCATAAATTTTTGTCATGAGCCTCCTTCCTTTTTATCTGAGTCTCTATCAATTGTTTGGTCGCAAGTAGACGAATCTCCTCCACTTTATGTAGTGCTCCTAGCCTCTGAGAGATATCACAATCCTTCTTTCCCTGCATGAATGCTATCTTAGGTGATCCATGTAAAAATTCAAAGGGCTCGATAGGTAATATGCCATAGACCAATTGGAATGGGGAATATCTAGTGGCCTCTTTGTAGGCTAACCTGTATGCCCAAAGTGTACCTAGGTACGCAATGCCCCATGAAGTGGGTTGCAACATACACTCCTTTCTTAACATTGCAATTAAAACCTTATTTTTGGACTCAGCTTGTCCATTTGCTCGTGGATAGTAAGCACAAGAGGTCCTATGAAGAATTCTATACCTGTTGAAGATTTCTTGCAGGACTTTATTGACAAAATGGGTACCCTGATCAGTACAAATTTCAAGTGGACAACCAAACCTGCAAATGATGTTACTATAAATGAAATCGGCAACAGTTTGGGCAGTGCAATCGGAGGAGGCAATAGCTTCAGCCCACTTTGTCGCATAATCTGTAGCAATCAAGAGATATTTTTCTCTTTTTGGAAAAGCGGGAGGGTAGATGGGCCCTACAAAATCTAGCCCCCACTTCTCAAATGGTTGCCAGGAGGTGGAAATAACCAAGGGGTTATTTCTCTGCTTTGTTGGCTTAGGTCCACACCTTTGGCAAATGTCACATGCCGTTCCCCATTCATCTGCATCTCTAAATAGTGTAGGCCACCATAGACCCGCATCCAATATCCTCTGACTCATAATATGTCCTGGGAGGTGCCCACCACCTGTACCTTCATGTGCAGAGTGAAGGACTTCCCTCACTTCTTCTTCTTCCAAACACTTCCTGAACCGGTCATCTTTGCCCTGTCTGTACAATTTATCTTCGATGAAGGTATATGGTCTACTCTTGATTAGCAAGCTCTTCTTTTGTACAGCACTAGCCTTTTCTGGATACAATCCTGTTTTAATGAAATTTTTAATGTCGTAATACCAGCTTTGAGCTTTTACAGCAAACAGATGAGCATCTGGAAAGTCATCATTGATTCCACTAGATTGATTCATCATATTTATTCTGGATAAGTGATCCGCCATAACATTGTCTTTTCTTGGTTTATGGACTACAGAAAAATCAAACTCTTGGAACAACAATAGCCACCTCCATATTCTACCGGTGGCCTGGGGTTTGTTGAGGAGGTATTTTAGTGGTTGGTGATCTGATATAATAATAAATTTTACTCCCAGTAAGTAATGACGGAATTTTTGGATGGCAAAGACCATTGCTAGTGCTTCCCTTTCAGTAGTACTGTAATTCCTTTCAGCCTTGGTCAAGATTCTACTGGCATATTGAATTGGCCTGTCCATTTTAAATTCTTCACTTGGTTGGGTCAGAACTGCCCCCACTGCATATGCACTGGCATCGACATGTATATGAAAGATTTTTTACCACTCCGGGGTGACCAAGATAGGAGCACACACTAACCGTGACCGTAATGTCTGATATGCTTTTTCCTCCTCTTCTTCCCATTTAAAAGGTACTTCCTTACCTGTAAGTCTAGTCAGAGGTCTAGCTATCTCTGCATACATTTTTATAAACCTTCTATGATAACCAGTATGCCCCAAGAAACTCTGGATCTCTTTAGGGGATTTAGGTTTAGGCAACTTTAATATAGAAATGATTTTGTCAGGATCTGGGGCCATACCTTTAGCCGACACCACATGTCCTAAGAGGGTTCCTTCTGTCACAAGGAAATGACATTTGTTTGGATTGAGATTTAACTTAGTGTCCCTGCATCTTTTGAAAACATTCTGCAGCTGCCTCAAGTGGTGGTCCAAACAATCTAGAGGAGTTTCCTTGTGAGATCCTGAAAATGAAGAGAAGTCATCCATGAAGATTCTAAGTGATTCCAGCAATAGGGGGCCAAAAATGAGATTGACCGTTCTGTTAAAGGTGGCTGGAGCATTTCTGAGCCCAAATGGCATTTTTACATACACATATGTTCCCCAGGGTGTGATAAAAGCAGTCTTTTCCCGATCCTCTGGATGTATTGATATTTGATTATAGCCACTGAATCCATCCATAAAACTATATAATGCATGCCCAGCCACTTCTTCAATGACCTGTTCTGCAAAAGGCATAGGGAACCCATCTGGAATGGTTACCTTGTTGAGAGCTCTAAAGTCAACACAAATTCTGATTTTATTAGTATTCTTCTTCGGTACTATAACCATAGGTGAGAGCCACTCTGAGTGTTCCACAGGAATGATGATTCTTGCATCCTCCATCTTTTGGATTTCCCCATAGACGGCTTCGGCATACTTTGGATTAAGTCTATAACTCCTGCCTCTGATGGGTCTGGCTCCATCAACCAGAGGGATTCTGTGTTCTCCATAAGATGTAGGCACTCCTTCTAAGTCTTTATAATGCCAGGCAAAAACATCTGCATACTGGGTCAAGAATGATTTTACCTTTTCCAGGAGCTCTGGGTGGCTCCACAACCAAGTGGCCGCCAGAACTGGTTGATTATTGTTTTGAGTGCCTAGTTGTATTTCTTGGACCGGATTTCTTATTACCATATTATCTCCGTTTGCATCTGCTTCCTTGTCTTCTTCTATTAGCTTTTTGTGCATTGCTTCATAAGCAGGTGTATTTTGGACTTCGATGTGTTCCTCCTTGTCCAGCATCCATCCTGCAGGGATTTCTTGAATTGGGAAAGAACATTCAACCTCAGAATTTTTTACCTTGTCTTTAGCTTTAGAAACTTCGTTATCCGTTGTTGACACATCCTCCTCCAATTTGTATTTGAGGGGTATCTTCCTGCCCCTTCTGTGGTCAGTGATGGGCTCTCCCAATCCATCAACCTGGACTTTTTCCTTGTCTTCATCATAATCTTCAGTTGTGCCAGGATTATCAAGAAAAATTCCAAAACAAGAGGAAGAGTTGCCTGCTTGGAGCCAACTTAGAATATCCTCTTCTTCTTCAAAATCTATTTGGGGTTGATCCTCCGCTTCTGTTTCCATGCAAATGCTCAGTGTTTGCATCATACTCGTGTTTCCTTGATTGTCTGGGCCTTCTTCTAAATGAATTTGTGTCAGCTCCTGCCCTTTCTTTTGTACCCACATAGTGTCTTTACCCCAATCATGAATGACACTGGCATGCCTCAGCCAAGGTCTTCCAATTAAGAGAGGAAATCCTCCTTCGACCTGGGGCAATCTTAAAACCACAAAATCCAGAATGAATAGATTACCTTGTACTTCAAGTGGAACTTTTGGGATTACCCCCAAGGGCCTTACTTTGCTCTGATCTGCCAAAGTAACCGTGAAATTTGCAGGTCTTGAAGGGTGGAGTCCAATCCTTTTCATGGTATGTTCAAGCATCAAGTTGATGCCAGAACCACCATCTACAATAACACCTTGAAATTCATGACCCTTGATTGATATTGTAAGCCGAGGACTTTTATAATCCGTAAGGGGTGCCTCCCCCCTAATTATCCCTTTATGTAAAATAGCAGTCTTGGCCACTAAGCTTGTAGTAGAAGCCTCATCAATTATCTGCAATAATTCTGACCTGAATTTCCCATCCATATTTATTAAATCAAAAATACTAAACTCCTTCTTCATTGACTTGAGTAGCTTTGAGGCCTCTGACTCTTTAAGAGAGTGAGCTTCGTTTGCTCTGCCAAACTCTTCTTGAGCCCTGTTAAAGGCATGCCCAATGGCATCACTGGTGCCTATGAGACATTCCTTTTGGTTTGTGTCTGCACTTGTGGTGGCTTTGTCTTCAATTGCAACTCTGTCCTTGTCCAATCCCTTGATTATCGATTCTTGATTTTCTACCACTTTTGCCATTCCCTTGCTTCTTGTCTGTACTGCAAAAGATTCGAGTTCTTCTAATTGTACCACTCTAGTAGATGGTGAGGGTTCATTCACCTGAGGTAATGTTTCCTCCGTGAATACAGAGATCATTTGGAGATGGGGTCCGGAAGTAGAGGCTTGATTCTTAGGACAACAGTTTGTATAGTGATCCCTGGCCTCTGGACAGTTCCTGCAAGGAGGTGCATTTTCTGGGAGGGTGCACCTAGATTGGTAGTGCCCACATTCTCCACATCTGAAGCAAATAATTGGCCTTCTAGGCCCATTTGCAAAGTTAGTTCTCGGTCTAGGATTATAGTTATTACCTTGGTTTACTGCTGCTGCCATTACATTTGCTGGTGGCAAGAGTCCTCCTTGTGTCCAGTATGTCGTTGTCGGCATTCCCCTTACTTGGCATTCATGGGCCTCATGCCCAATCTTCCTGCATAATTGACAAGTCACATTTAGCAGAGGACATTCACTTACTATGTGCCCTTGCTTGCTGCACATGGATCACCAGAGTCCGTTTTTAATGCCGCCTCCTTTGAGTTCTTGCAATTCCTGTCTCAGCTGAGCCAGTTCTTCTGCTTGGGCTTCCTCTTCCTTTTGGAGCTTGAGGGCTTCAATCTCTTTTCTCAGCTGAGCTAGAGCAGTCTCCTCCTCTGTGTAAGGCTTATTCCTTTTCAAGCCTTCAAGCTCCCTTCTTAACTGGATGACTGGGTCCTCCAGTTCTGTACCATATGATGGTTGGGAAGAAGTTGCACCATACTGGTGCCTTATCTGTTCCAAGCGTGTGGCCGTATTAATGAACTCCTCAACAGAGGCAGTAGGTAGCACTAACTCTTTTATTTTGCATTGGGTGACCACAGGTAGGGGTTTGGCTAACCATTTCTTGACAAAGAAATCGTGTGGTGGATCTGGTAGTTTAGCCATTAGTGCTTTGGCCCTGGTTACAAACTCTGGGAACTTTTCTCCTGGACCCAATCTCAAGTTTTCTAACTCTTTGATAATGATCTCTGCCGTGTTTCCGTGCTGAAACTGATTTCTGAAGGCCTCTTTCATCAAATCCCAAGAGATAAAGTGGTTTTCAGCAAACTAGCTAAACCACTTGTCGGCCAGACCTTCCAAAGTGGCAGGGAAGAGTATCAAGAAGGCATCTTCCCTACCCATTAGACCTCTAGTCTTGCATAGTGCAAGAAATCTTCGAATGTGCTCATCTAGATCCTCATGAGCTAAACCTCTGAAAGAGGGAAATTTTATGTTTAATCTGGAGAGTAAAGTTTCTAGGTCCACTTGTCCTGCCATGCTTCCTACCGATGAAGTTGATGAAAGTGGACTCGATGATCTTCTGTTCGCCTTTCTTCTTGTCTGCTTGCACTTGACCCTCAAGGTTTGTGACCGGGTCGCGGTCATGAGCTATTCATAGTTCACATGAAATGAGACACTTGATATACGTACTTACCTCAACTGGAGTATTGCTGTTGGCACTGGAATAGATCTTCTCCTAGGCTCAAATATCCTTGTAAGTCCCACCGGGCGTGCCAAATTTGATGGGGGTTTTCTTGGACATGAAGGAGTTTGAGGGTTTGTAGGAGAAAAAGAAGAAGAACAAGAGACGAAATAACTCAGACAAGCTTCTACAGAAACACCTTTGAATTTGTGCTTCCGCAGATGTCTAACTACAACAATAGTCTACTTGACTTTTCTCCTCTTGCTATCCTTTTGAATCCCTGATGTGGGTCCTCAACAAATGCTCCATTATTTGTGATTCTAGCCTCATATTCTTTCTCAACAGTCTTACCAAAGCTTATGAGTTTGTGGTTATGGTAAGAACATACAATACCTTGCTCAATAGATTCATTAGGGCAAAAAACGGCCGAAAAGCGGCTGTTTGCTAATGAGAGATTAAGGAAATTGACAAATAGCATCTTTCCACGTGTACAAGAATATAACATTGCTGTCTCTTTTAACCGTATGGAGAATTTCTTTTTTTAATACAATTATCTTTCAAAGCGCCGCTAAAGTGATGAAGAGTCTTGTATTCAGTGTACAATTTTTCGGTTTGATGCAAAAAAAGATACTTTTGCACACTACACAAAGCATATTCTCGAATTTCCAAGAAGGAATTGATTTTTGAAGATACGAAATATTTTTGGGTTCACAAAATGTCATGATCATTCAACGACAGGATTAACATCAAATCAAAAGTTTCCACGGGTACAAAGCCTTTTTCTCTATAAATACTGCCAAAATTTGTGAACGTTGGTTTCTCGCTTTGAACATTCTTCTTCTCCTAAGTTCAAATGGCTTCTTCTTCTCGTCGTCCTTCCAATCGCGTAACTTCATGTGAGGTTTACAACAGAAGAGAGGATTCTTTGTGGAAACCTCTTTCCGTGAAAGTAAATGACTGGGTAACTATGCTTCCTAGCTGTAGAGGTGCCCATAAAGTCAAGCGTGCCAAAAGAGACAACACAAGAAACCATTGGATGGGACGTATTCTCAATTTCAAATTGAAGAGATGCGGTTGGTTTGCACGAGTACAGCATGTGTACACCGCTAAGGATATTGTTCTAGAAAATCATCTGCAATTCCCTTCGTACTGTAAGTGAAGTTTGACAATGCTCTTCTATCATTCCAGTTGATTTTGTATAATGAAACATATGTTTTTGTACTGCAGATATCTTTCCTTCCAATATTGTGGAATGGCAACCTATTGAATGTTTAACAAGAACATTCAGAGTTCTTCATAAGGAATATGCAGAACTCATGTACGCAGAGAAATCTGTTCAATTTTTCAATAGCATAGAGTTATTTGTCCATTATGCAGATTATCAAGTGCCGTCAGGGAGGAGTTCTTATGGAATTCTTGTACACGTACCTAGTCCTTGCATCTCTTCATTAGATTGGGATGCTCCTGATCATTCAACAGTTTCAAGTTTTCTCTGCAAAATTAAATTTGACATCCAGAAGGCAATGTCAACAGGCCGAATTTCAAGAAGGATAAAGATTCAATGGTTTTTGCCTATTCATGTCTTTGTAGCATGCTTTAAAAACATGTTATTACAGAAAACAAAAACAATGTGGTTGAATAGGAGAGTCTCTATTTCAGAGATTGATGATGTTTTAGGTAGGGAATGGGATAGCAAAGAAGTTCAAAAGCTAGGTGACATTATTTTATGTAAAGTTAGTCCCAATTCTCTTTCAATCTCATATCAGATATGTCGACAATCTCTGTTTCTAGGAGATGACTATAGAAGGTGGAAAAAAAAGCTTGGACTTTGGATAGCCTTGGACTCAGAGGAGAGCTGTCCAGAATTTGAGTTAGAAGTATTGATTCATCTAGATTTTCAATCAAGAAAAATAATTGTCACTGCAAATTGGAATCTCATAAATGTAAGGGAGCTTCTAGAATACCTTGATGAGGCATCATCTCAGTGTAGATTCTCAATTGATGATGCAATAGTTAACATTATATCATAGAAATCATTATCTTGCATAAGCTGCCTACCACCAAGGGTGATTAAGTTCCAACCTTTAAGATTGTAACAAGTTAACCCTGACATTCTTACATAATGTATCTTCATCTAATAGAAGCTTCTATTGATACTTCCATTGAATTTTCTTGGCAGGATGGTTACAAACAATGTGTGTTAAATTATTAATTTTAAATGTCTTAGATATTTTTTAGGTCCTTAATTTCATATTTCCATTGATTTTTTTTTGCAAGAGTGAATTGATGACTAAGAAATAATTATACAAGAACTTGCATAAGTTAATTCTAGATGAAGAAGAGATCTAGAATTCAATATCTAATTTCAATTTAATAATTATAGTCTATCAAAGGTGCACATTAGTCTCAGTTAAATAATCTGATTCTATCCAACTTTTATGTCCTCAAGTAATGCAAGAGAAATTATCATGGTACACATAACAAGTAATATAAGAGAGTGTGGAGAACTTGGTGCAAATTCCAATCCAAGGTTTGGTATTTCAATATTAGAAGAGCATGTCTTAAGGCATAAAGTAGAGGAGACTAGATAAGTGAAGACGACCGATGCAAGCGACTAGTGCAATCTGAAATTGTCGGATGGCCCTTATCGCTTACATCGGTCGTGTTAGCAAACTACCGCGAGAGACTTCTAGAAGTGACCTTGCGTAAAGATTTGACTCACGAGTATAAAAACAACTAGCAACAGCAATGAAATGGATAATACGACCGATGCAAGCGATAGGGGCAATCCAAGATTCTCCGATTCCCCGTATCGCTTGTATCGGTCGTGTCCTCTTAATTCTTTATGTCCTTCTGTAACTTCTCCAATTTAAACACTTTCCAACAGGAATGAAGTAAGAAACCCACAATGCATTCATAATTGTGACATTAATAAACTTAATTGGACCATCCAATGAACTTTTGTTTAACTCTCAAGAGGTTCAATACAACTGTGACCATCTTCCAGATGAAGATTGGCATAACTACATACAATTTGTACATAAATAAATCTTCCAACCTTGGTTGGTTTTACAATTGATTTCAATCTAAGACTCAAAAATTAATTTAGAGCCTTGCTTTCTCTGTTGCTTCTGTCCCTTTTTGGAGCTTTCAGCTTGACTCTTTATGTTGTTCCCATGCTTTAGTGGTGAGTGAAGAGGAAGCCCTTTCTTTTTATCTTCAGACTTTTTTTTATCAGGTGGAGGGGGTGGAGGTGAGCCTGGATCATATGGGCAGATTGCATGTTTCATGATACTATTTATTGCTCTCTCTCTGATCAAGATGATCCATGCATCTGGGTAGTCTGATAAATTCAATTCAGGACTGTGGAACCTTCTTTCCAAGAATCTTACAGCATTTGCAATCACTCTCCAGCCACATGATGTTGAGTCTCTCTGCAATGGCACATGAATTTGGTTGTATCCAAATTGCTTTTGTTCATTCATTTTAGCTATTCCTGGAAAATTCTGATCAATATGCATCTTGAGAAGCTTTGCACCACTGCATTGTAAAGTGAAAATCAAAATGGATGGCATGGCTTTAAAATAGAGAACAACAAAATGTATAGTAACTTACACTTTGCAATTCCCATGCTGTGATGGAAGAGAATTGAGGAAAAGAGCTTGATATGCATTGAAGTCCACAATAATCAAACTCCAATGGCCCTTGTCAATGAGTTGCATGTAAGTATACTTTCTTAAATGAAACAAATATGTTTCCAAAATGAACATGAATACTTACTTTTCTATATATGGGTAAATAACACATTCTACTTCTTCTGTAAAATCCTGTAGAAAGGACTTGGCATCTCCATGTTTATGCAAAAAACACTGTGTCACCAGAGGATCTAAAATAAATACTTTTCTTTGAACCACTTCCTCACATTGTTGAAGAAGAACCCTACAAATCAAGAAATAAAAATGCAGTTAAGGAACTAGGAAATTATGCAAAACAAAAGCATTTTAAGGCCTCTAGATATACCTGAGTGAAATGTTGACCACACTATCTGATATTTCAACATGAAGCTCCCTCAACATTTTGTTGTCTTCAGGTCTAATGTCAAGAAACAATTCATTTTGCCATGTCATTGCAGCATTAACTATTACCTGCCCATCTCCTTTCTTGAGGAGCTCTTTATTTTCTTTATGTAAGTTTTGAATTTGGGTTAAGATGGCACTTTCCTCTGTAAATAATCCCTGCTTTTTCCTCTCCTCCTCACTATTTGCTGGAGTTCTAGTTTCATGATCATGAGTGACTTGAGCGTTGATCTCTTCAATGACAACTGTTGTTTTGGGTGCTCGAGCTGGAGGTATATTTAAAATATCGAAGAATTCTTTATCGTGGTGATCAATAGGAACCAGAGCTTTATCAAACTTATATCTTATTCTTGAAACAATAACATAATCCTTCGCCATTAGTGTTACCCTATGAGAATGAGCAGCACATAAGTAGGCATCATTCATAAAATCGATAGCAAAGTCCTCTGCAGCTTCTTGCAGGCATAGCAGCGCTTGAGTTTGCCACCTCACATTGACAAAGGATGAGGTCTTCATCAAAGAACAGAGGTTGGCTGAGATCTGCTTGACAACTCTCATAAATGGAAGTCTTGGGATCAACAATCCCATAGACTTTTGAGCTCTTCTAATTTCCCTCAAAGACTTTACATGGTACTTGACCCTTTTTTTTGAAGGCTTGTCTGGCACATTGGCTTGAACCTTCTGGGAATTTTGCTCCTGGACATTTTCCCCTTGGGCATTTTGGTCCTGACCCTCAGGGTACAACTTCCTTGCTGTCTTTTTGGTTCTAGCCATACTCTGCAAAAAATCAGTCTTTAGGCAAGGAAATAGGAAAAGTGGAGTATTACTCTCAAAAAGCTATGATCACTGACTCTTTCCACTGTCAAAACTTACTCTCAAAAAGCTATGATCAATGACTCTTTCCACTATCAGAGGCACGACCGATGCAAGCGATAGCAGTCATCCGGAAATGCCCGGATGTCCCTAATCGCTTGCATCGGTCGTCTTTAAATTAATCATCAAATATCAATAAATTATATCTTACAATGCAAAATACTCAATTATCACTAAGAAAAAGATAATTGGAAAACTATAATCAATGACTCTTTCCACTATCAGAGGCACGACCAATGCAAGCAATAGCAGTCATCCGGAAATGCCCGGATGTCCCTGCTCGCTTGCATCGGTCGTCTTCAAATTTATCATCAAATATCAATGAAATATATCTTACAATGCAAAATACTCAATTATCACTAAGAAAAGGATAATTGGAAAACTATAATGAATGACTGTTTCCACTATCAGAGGCACGACCGATGCAAGCGATAGCAGTCATCCGGAAATGCTCGGATGTCCCTGATCGCTTGCATCGGTCGTCTTTAAATTTATCATCAAATATCAATAAAATATATCTTACAATGCAAAATACTCAATCACCACTAAGAAAAAGATAATTGGAAAACTAAAATCAATGACTTGTTCCACTGTAAGAGACACGACTGATCCAAGCGATAAGAGTTATCCGTAAGTGCCCGGACGTCCCTCATCGCTTGCATCGGTCGTCCCTGAATTCATCATCGTATTTCAATAAATAGTAGTTAAAATAAAGGTAACAATGCGTTATACTCAAGCATCACAAAGGAAACCAAGATTTGCAAGCTATGATCAAGGACTCGATGATTTTAAAAAACATGACCGATCCAAGCGATTAGGGTTATCCAAAAATCTCGGATGTCCCTAATCGCTTGCATCGGTCGTGTCCACATTATCTTACGGAGAGAGCGCTCTCTATAGAAATTGTGAAGTAGCCAAAAAACTGGGTGGCGATGGAACCTCCACGCTTGGCAAGTGTTGACAAAAAAAAATGAAGCAAATGAATAGGGAAGCTTAAATAGGTCCCAAAGCTGAGTTGACCGTTGTGCCATGTGGCATGCCCCGATTGGTCCACGTCAGATACCCATTGCGAATTCCAACGCCTTTTGCCACGTGGCATGATTTGATTGATCCACGTCATCTATCCGTTGCATCGGGCAACGTACACTTTGCCACCTGGTACTCTCTGATTGGTCCACCTCATTCGACCGTTTCTTCCCTCCTCGCCTATAAATACCTACTTCCTTCACAAACTCAAACTTTCAACCTTCAGAGAATTTCTCTCACCTACATGCGTATTTTTCTTTCGTCGCAACACGACCGATACAAGCGATTTTCGTCGTTTGACCTACGTTGACTCGCTCTAGTTGCTTGCATCGGTTGTGTTCTCCTAATAGACATACAGGAGAAGCTGCAGCTAAGATGGAGGGAATGAATGAGATCCTTAGTGTCTCTCCATCAGAGAAACTTCTTGATTTCATGGTTCAAGAGGGTTTAAGTGTAGATTATTTTCCTGATGCAATGACCATATTGAACCCCAAAATTGATTTTGAAAAACTCTTAGAGAACTCGAAAAGTTTTCTTAAGGATGAGTGGGAGATTTTCTTGGGGTTGGTCAATGGAAGGATCCTTTCTATTTCTCAAAAAACCTATGTCCATCCTCACATCTTTGGGAAGGATCCAATAGATAGGGCTAAAATCACAAGAAAATGCAAAAGGATATCCCCTTTGCCAGGGAAGCTTGATTTATGCCCAGAGCATGAAAAGGACTGTTGCTTGCTCCCTTTAAACATTGCTTTCTTGATATGGCTTGATCATATCTCAGTTGAAAGGGAGGAAAATGTTCATGATGAAGACGAGCCTTGCTTAGAGCTGACACTTAAGGCTAGCTCAAAAACTATGAAAGGTGTCATGGAGATTGTTGAGGAGATCAATCTCCAAGCAGAAGAAGAGCAGGTCAAAGATTTTGATGTGGCCACTTTTAAAGCAGAGACTACAATAAGGGAGCCAACTGAAGAAGTTCAAGTGTCTGAGAAGTCCCTACTTCTCCCAAATCTACCTTTTTACTTTATCTCTGGGAAAGACTTCATACCTCTATTTTACATTCAGGAGCTTTTCAATCTAAGGGAGGACTACTGCCTTGCAGCTATAGCTGAGGCAGAAGAAGTTGCAAGGAAGTTCATCAATAAGAAAAGAGAAAGAAGAGAGGAATTTTTGCGTCTTGATTTGGATTTGTCTAATGAAGAATTCAAAGATTCATCACAAGCTCTTTCAAAATGCTTTGAGAAAGCTATCTCAAAGAAGCCAAAACTTGCTGATGAAGAGTTTGATGAGCATCAGAAGCAACTTGGAATATACTCGTTTGGACGCGGCTATTCATTCGTGGATGTCGCTGAGGACAAAGGAACAATTTGTATTGACTCAAAAGAGCTCATTGAGGAGGAAGATGAGGTCAAGGTATGTTGTTTGATATATTCTATCAATTAAAGTTTTTGTCTGAGATCTCGATTTTTAAGTGAGAAAATGACCACGACCGATGCAAGCGATACAGCCTAACGGATAATCTCCGTTGGGCCTTATCGCTTGTATCGGTCGTGTTTGGACTTGAGGAAGATGACATCAAGGTATACAGTTAACTATATTCTCAAGAACTTTAGGTTAAGGATATGAGATGGGACCAATGCAAAATCTCTTTCCTGTATCAGATTGTTCCAAGTTCTCCATTCGAAGTGTCAGAAATGGATCACGACCGATGCAAGCGATTAGGCCCATCGGATATTTTCCGCTGGGCCTTATCACTTGTATCGGTCGTGTCTAGGAGTTGCATGCAGCAATGATAATACATTTGCTTGTGGGAATTCCCCTAATTTATCAAACATTACCCCCGGCGCGACGGTAAAGGGAATATTCCATGGAATATTCCCTGTCGGAGTCAGAAATCATTTATATTTGTTAGGTCGGTTCAACCAGTCTAAGCCGTGTATGGCAATTACGCGGGCGGTGGCCGCCCACGCTCTACCGCCCATGTATAGCCGTCCATGGCAAGCCACCCATGATCCTATATATACATGACTTCTGCACTTCCTAAGATACCGAGTTGAGCCAGCATACCTCTAAATTGTATCTCCCTATCTAGAGTTGTCTAGATCACCATTTAAGCTCTACCTTGAGAGCGCACGGGTGGACAACGCCATCATCTTTGTACTTGCTGCTAGTAGAAAATTGTTGAGATTCTCCTATATCTGTTATCTTCTCTGCTATTGCTCCTGTGTTATATTGCGTAACTATTGTCTTTCATGGTATCAGAGCTGTAAGGTTCGAATAGCTTGAGAAGTATCATTATTTTAGCCTACTAGCAGACTAGAATATCAGTAGATTATTCGAGTGATTACATGATGGCTTCATCGTCGAATAGTAGTCTTGGTGCTTCAGCTAATGTTAATGCTGCACCTATTCGAATTCGTCCACCTGCATTCACTGAAGGGAAGCTGGATGGAACCAATTATACACTCTGGAAGTTCAAAATTTTTGCAATTTTGGACTCCTATGAATTACTTGACACTGTCATGGGACCGATGGGATTGGATCCAGAGCCTATACCAGTTGAAGATCCAGCAAATTCAAGATTGATGATTCAGCCAGATCCAGATCTTCTACGAGCTTGGAAGAGGCGGAATGCTGATGCATTATGTGCGATTGTCACTAGTGTAAGTGATTCTGTGCTTACTTTAGTTCAACATACTACTAAAGCACATGAGGCTTGGGGCATATTGGCTCGACAATATGAGACCAAGAACCACACTAGGATACAGAATTTAGAACATCAGTTGGCAAATGAAAAGCATTCTGATTCTGAAAAGGCTGAAGATTTTATCAAACGGATAAAGCATCTTCAAGATCAATTGGCTGCAGTTGGTGTTGTTATAACACCAGAAGAGCTGGCTCGAAGATCTGTACGTGTTCTTCCAGCAAAGTATGATGGATTAGTAACAGCCCTTAACACTCAGGTAAGGCCAACTCCTCTTACATTTGAAGAGTTTTGTGCCATGCTTTTAGAAGAAGAGATGCGGCTGAAGAATCGGCAAAGTACAACTGATGCTGCATTCTCAACAAATGCAAAAGGTAAAGGCTCTTCAGAGGGATCAAAGAAGAAGCCAAAGAAGAAAAAGTTCACAGGAAGTTGCTTCTATTGTGAAAAGAAAGGCCATGCCATCAAGGATTGCAGAAAGAAGCAAGCTGATGAACGGAATGGGACTGTAAAATCATCATGGAAGAACAAAGAGTCTGCAAACAACACAGAGCTGGAACTTTGGGTAGCTATTGAAGAGGTATGTTCATCTGCTCAAGCTCGTGTTGATGAGCCATGGATTTTAGATAGTGGAGCTTCTCGCCATATGACTAGTAAAAAGGATTGGTATAGTTCCCTAGTGCCTCTGCGGGAATCCATCAATGTAGTGGTGGGAAATGACTCCAAGTGTCCAGCTGAAGGAACTGGAACCATCTCTTTTATCACTTCTCCAGGTGTTGAGAAAAAGTTATCCGATGTTCTCTATGTACCTACACTCAAAAGAAATTTGTTGTCAGTTTCTGCAATAACAGATCGTGGACTCGAAGTTCACTTCAATAAGAGTGGTGCGGAAATCATGGATTCATCAGGTAATGTTGTAGGTAAAGGCATACGACGGGATAACTTGTATGAGTTAAGTGCTTTAACTGCTACAGAAGATAAAGATGTAAGCAGGTTATGGCACCGACGATTTGGGCATCTCGGATTTGCAGTTTTGAAGGAGATGCAACGAACAGGGATGGTTGCTCATATGCCTGCATTTTCAGAGTTGTAGGAACCTTGTGAAGCTTGTATGATGGGCAAGCAACAACGAAAGGCATTTCCAAGAGAGACCAGCAATCGATCTCAAGCTCCTCTAGAGTTGGTACATGCTGATCTCTGCGGTAAAATGTCTACACCTGCTTTAGGAGGATCTTTCTACTTCTTGCTGTTAGTCGACGATTATAGTAGAAAGATGTGGGTTTATTTCATTCGAGAGAAGGCTGATGCTTTTGAAAAATTTAAAACGTGGCATAAGTATGTAGAAAATGAATCAGGAAGGAAACTGAAGAAATTTAGAACAGATAGAGGAGGTGAATTCTTGTCAACAGAATTCAACAATTACTGTAAGGAGCATGGTGTGAAAAGGCAACTTACCACAGCTCATACACCCCAACAAAATGGCGTTGTTGAGCGCAGGAACAGGACAGTAGTTGAAATGGCTCGTTGTATGTTGAAGGCTCAAGACATGCCTGATTCATTCTGGGTAGAAGCAGTCAATACAGCAGTCTACATCCTCAATTGAAGCTACACAAAAGCTTTAAAGGGGATGACTCCTCAAGAAGCATATTCTGGTAAAAAGCCTTCAGTTTTGCATTTCAGAATTTTTGGTTGTTTCTGTTATGCACATATTCCTGATTCAACAAGATCAAAGTTGGATTCAAAAAGCAAAAAGTGTGTCTTCCTAGGATATAGTGAAGAGTCTAAAGCATACAAGTTATGGGATCCTGAGGCAAGGAAGATTTTTGTCAGCCGAGATGTGGTGTTTGATGAACGACCACACTTAGTAGAAGATAAAGGTAAATCTACTATCTCATCAAGCGGAGAAATATCTCACCTTGTGCCTATCAAAAGACAGGTTAAAGTTGAGGAGGAGGAAACATCTAATGGAGAAATTTCCTCAATAAAAAGCCAACCAGTTGTAGCTGCACAGCGTAAGCCACTACCGAAGTGGGCACAACAGCTCTTTGATGATCACAATCCACATGTAGATGTACCAGAATCATCATCGGATGGATTACGAAGATCAAAGAGAATAGAGGAGCAAAGGAGAGCCTCAGAACACATTGTTAACATGGCTCTAATGGCAGATATCATGGGTTCGATAAAGGAACCTACCACCATTGAAGAAGCCCTTGATGATCCAGATTGGAGAGCGGCAATGCAATCTGAGTATGATAGTATACTCAAAAATGATACATGGGATCTAGTCGACTTGCCGCCAAAGAAGAAGGTAATAGGTACTAAATGGATTTGGAAAGCTAAGTATAAAGCTGATGGAACATTAGAAAAGTATAAGGCACGATTAGATGCACAGGGTTTTTCACAGATTGAAGGATTTGATGTTCAAGAAACTTTTGCACCAACAGCACGCATGACAACTATTCGGACGGTACTTGCAGTAGCTGCACAAAAGTCTTGGCCTATTTTCCAGATGGATGTCAAATCTGCATTTTTGAATGGTCACCTCAAGGAGGAGGTATATGTATCTCAACCACCAGGTTTTGAGGTGCCCAATTCAGAAAATAAAGTTTGCAGGTTGAAGAAAGCTTTGTATGGACTTAAGCAAGCTCCACGGGCTTGGTACCAACGAATAGATCATTTTTTCAAAAATATGGGTTTTGAAAGAAGTACTTCTGATGCTAACCTGTATGTAACGAAAAGGGTTAGCAAGCTAGTTGTTGTCATTATATATGTAGATGATTTGATCATTACAGGAGATCATCAGGAACTCATCAATCAAACTCGGATCAGCTTGGGAACTGAGTTTGAAATGACAGACTTAGGTCTACTCCATTTTTGTCTGGGAATTGAAGTATGGCAAAGGAGGGATGGCATTTTCATCTCACAACAAAAATATTCCAAAGAAATTCTCAAGGCATTTGGAATGATGGACTGCAAACCAACTAGCACACCTATGGAGGTAAATCATAAGCTATCTATGGATGATAACATGCCTGATGTAGATGCTAAGAAGTATAGGAAGCTCGTTGGAAGTCTTATTTTTCTGTGCAACACTAGACCAGACATTTGCTATGCTGTTGGAGTGTTAAGCAGGTTTTCCAACAAACCTAAGGAGAGTCACTGGAATGCTGGAATGCGAATTCTAAGGTACATTGCAGGAACCTTGGATTTTGGTATTTTGTATACCATAGGTGATACACTCCAAGGATATTGTGATTCAGATTGGGCTGGAGATTGTGATTCTAGAAAATCAGTTTCTGGATATTGTTTCTCACTTGGTTCAGGAATATTTTCTTGGGTAAGTAGGAAGCAACCAACTCTCGCACTCTCCTCCACTGAAGCAGAGTACAAAGCAGCTTGTTTTGCTTCTTGTGAGGCAGTCTAGTTAAGGAGAATTCTTGCAGATATAGGCTTTCCATCAAATATGCCAATTGTACTCAAGTGTGATAATCAAAGTTGTATGGCTATTGCAAAGAACCCAGTATTTCATGCTCGCACCAAGCACATAGAAGTACAGTACCATTACATTCGTGAGCTAATTGAAGATGAAATTGTGGAGCTAGAATATTGCCCAACAGAGGCAAATTGTGCTGACATATTCACTAAAGCACTTGGAAGAGAGCAGCTCAACAAGCATCTTCAACAGATGGGCATAGGACCGAGACCTACTTGATTTATCATCGGTAAACATTGAGGGGGGGTGTTAGTATATGATCAATGTCTACCCCTCATGATTGAATGCACATTTTGTAAGGCCCCCTTTATGAGCAGAAGCCAAGCGTGCATTACCCAATTGATGGGAATCCCAACTTGAATGTTGGATGAAGGTCATATTGGACCATGTAAGATATTATAAGGAAAGGGAGTTACCAGGGTCCCCAATTGTGGGGTCCGGGGCAGCGGTGAGCAGCCCCGGCTGGGGGGTCCAAGGGGGCCAGCGGGCCCCCTGGCTGGGGGGTCCCAGGGGGCCAGCGGGCCCCCTGGCTGGGGGGTCCCAGGGGGCCAGCGGGCCCCCTGGCTGGGGGGTCCCAGGGGGCCAGCGGGCCCCCTGGTGGGGGTCCGGGGCAGCGCCCTCGGCGCGACGGTAAAGGGAATATTCCATGGAATATTCCCTGTCGGAGTCAGAAATCATTTATATTTGTTAGGTCGGTTCAACCAGTCTAAGCCGTGTATGGCAATTACGCGGGCGGTGGCCGCCCACGCTCTACCGCCCATGTATAGCCGTCCATGGCAAGCCACCCATGATCCTATATATACATGACTTTTGCACTTCCTAAGATACCGAGTTGAGCCAGCATACCTCTACCTTGTATCTCCCTATCTAGAGTTGTCTAGATCACCATTTAAGCTCTACCTTGAGAGCGCACGGGTGGACAACGCCATCATCTTTGTACTTGCTGCTAGTAGAAAATTGTTGAGATTCTCCTATATCTGTTATCTTCTCTGCTATTGCTCCTGTGTTATATTGCGTAACTATTGTCTTTCAGGAAATAGATATTGATGACGACCGATGCAAGCGATAACGACTATCTGAATTTCTCTGAAGACCCTTATCGCTTGCATCAGTCGTGTCTCTTGCTTTTCTTTCTAATAGTTTCAAGTTACTTCACATGTTTCCTAAAGTGTGCTTGCACTTCATCTAACCTTGTTTTTCATTTTTATCACAGTTAACCAATGCAAAATCTCTTTCTTGTATCAGATTTGTCCAAGTTCTCCATTCGAAGTGTCAGAAATGGATCACGACCGATGCAAGCGATTAGGCCCATCGGATATTTTCCGCTGGGCCTTATCACTTGTATCGGTCGTGTCTAGGAGTTGCATGCAGCAATGATAATACATGTCTTGCTTGTGGGAATTCCCCTCATTTATCAAACATTAGATGTTTCTAGGTAGTTTGCAAATAGATATTGATGACGACTGATGCAAGCGATAACGACTGTCTAAATTTCTCTGAAGACCCTTATCGCTTGCATCAGTCGTGTCTCTTGCTTTTCTTTCTTATAGTTTCAAGTTACTTCACATGTTTCCTAAAGTGTGCTTGCACTTCATCTAACCTTGTTTTTCATTTTTATCACAGTTAACTTTATTGGATGAAGACAATTACCTTGGCAGGGGCAAGGGAACAAGAAAAGCCTTAGAAGAGGATGGAAAAGCAAAGGTGGATATTCATTCTATTATCCACTATCTTCCAATGTTGAACCCAGACACTTTTTGTGTTATTCACAAGCACTATAGTGAGGAGCCAGACTTTGCATTGTTCTGCTTGAGGACTCTATCAAAATACATGGGTTTTACTCCAATACCCTTTAATGCTTTCAGAGTTTTATTGCTTGAAAGAGCAACTGCATTCATAATTTTTGGATATGCCCCAGGACTCAATGCTTCAAGGGCAGGGTACTTTCTTTGTTATTCAAGCTATGCAATGGCTGCAGGGGTATCAGATTTAAAAAGCATTGCTGGATACAGGAGAAAAGAGCTCCTGAGATATAGAGGTGATTTGCCAGAGCCAAGCTCTTTAAAAAGGCTCAAGGAATGACTTGATTTTTTCAAATTCTATATCTCAACAAATGTACATATACAGAAATTGCCCAATGTGATATAAGACATTGCAAATTTTTTTGGTGTAATTGTTATTGATTCTCTGGTCAAAGTCATCTGATGGTAGTAGACATATTTCTTTTCAAAGCATAATACATCATGAAATGTACATACATGACATCTTTTATTTCTCAAAGAAATAAAAGACATTGCAAATATTAAAGCTCTGTTTGAAATGTGGTCTTTTTCAGTTTGTGATATTGATACATGATTTGTCTAGAGATAGCCATATCCTTCTGATTATATTTGGCATGAGGTCCTTTGTAATTGTCTTCTAAAGAACCAATCAAAAAGCTCTCTGAAGGCATTGCTCTTTGTTACTCCTCCTCCTTTCCTTGTACACCTAAAGAAGCTTGTCCTTGCTTGATAATGAGATTTTTCCATGCCTTGGGTGTTCCACATGGCAAGTGGTTCTTTTTCTGCAAAGAACATGCACAAGAAGAATATTCTGGAAAGCAGAAGAATTTCATTAGATCTTTATTTCAATTAAAAATAGATAAATTGAATAAAATATCTTTGGAGCTCACCAAGTAGTATGTTATGTCTTTGGCACCCCATGCCTCTATGATGGTTTCTATAAGCTCTATGGTCACCTTTCTGAAATCTGTCACATAACTTTTTGATGTTACCTGCTGCCTCATGATCTTTAAAAGATTATCTAGTTTGACCCACACCTCCATTCTCTTTTTTGCTATTTCTGGTTTGCTTTTTACATTAGTCGTGACCTCACAAAATGTTTTCCATGAATTCCACATGGCATTAAGTTTTTTGCCATCATGGTTGCTGAAGAATCTCCTTGCTTTTGCACCTCCCATTGAGACATCCTGTAAAACATCACCTGTATTTTGTGAAAGCTTTGGATCTTTTCTTAGATGAACATCACCACCATGAAATCCCATTTCTGAAAGAAGACATTCACATTGTTTTATGCATTCATCTGCAAGAGTTGTAGGCTTGATAGAATATGCATAATCCAAGTGAAGACGGACCAACTTGTCAATGATTCTTAACTCTGCATGTAGTGTACATATGTGTACATTTGTCAATGCTATTGGAAGTATGGGATCCCAAATCATTGAAGAAGATGAGTAGTTACAAAGAATAACATTTTGTCTAGAAGGAGCCTCTTCACCCTCAGCTCTAGCAATCCATCCATTTGTGCCTGGGCTTTGCATGCAATACAAGCAAGGGTACTTAGAATTTGCTCCCCCACTTATACCAAACATGCATTTGAGTGTCTTTAGGTCTCCACTCAAATGCCACTCAACTTGAAAGTTTCCGTAGTCTTTGACATTCAACAATTCTCCTGCATGATGCCCTTGGATAACATTTGGAATGTTTGTCTGTGAGAATAACCATTTAAGTGTTTTATGGCTCTCAGATGGAACTTGAACACAACCAACCCACCATAACTCCATTTTTTATTGTACTTTGAGAGATGGAGTATCCAATTTCCCAAGGCTATAGTCCAAAGCTTTGTTCATCAGTGCAATGCTTATTCTCTCCATCTTTTGATGTTTTTTAAGCTCAGCTTCATCAAGTTTGATTACAAATTTCAATAGACCAGAACATTCATGCTCTTTTATATTATAGAACTGAACCATGTATGTTTGAAGTTTTATAACATCTATCCATATGTTGTTAAATGCATTGTAAGTGAAATGTAACTTTTGTTTTCCTACTTCGTAAGGCATGTTACCGTGAATATGTTTATATTCACCAAATACTGATGTGATCTTCTTATTCAAGCAGAGCCGAAACTTTCCTACATGATGGGCTCTAGGCAATCCAAAACTTCTAACTTTGTTAAATTTTAAAAATTCACACCAAACTTTTGAAATTGCTCTATAACCTTTCCTACTCACTCCGACACTATCACAAATATTTTGAATTTGAGATGGTTCTAGTAAAAGATTCATTTCTGTCATGAGTTTTTGAAAAACAAAGCGTTTCAAACATGTATTTTCATTTAGTTTCAATAGTCTTAAAACATCATTTTGACTCAAAATTTCATTACAGAAATGTATGCGCTCAAAACTGCTCGACATATTGAAACCTAGCACATTTGTCACATGATCTCTAACAATTTTCATTCTTTTCTTTTTCTGGCCAAATTTTTCAGTCAAATCTAAAAAAGGTTTTACTCGTTTTGACCGCATTCTCAAACCTATAGGAGTTTCTTTAATTTTTTTAAAAGACTCTAACTGAGAAGATAAAGTGGATAATTTGTTTTCTAGCTCCCTCATATGTAAATTCTTCTGGTGTAGTGTGTTTTGTAAATAGTTTATGTATTGTACATAATTCCTTGAAATATCCCAGAGCCTTGAACAATAGCCTCGTAAATCATCCTCACCATCTCCCACAAATCTAATCAGATCATGAAGATTATGAAAAGGGGGGTACCTTCCAGTTTGTGGATCAATTGGATAAACAGATCCATCTGTCCATATGTCGATATGTTTCGTGCCTTCCTTTCGCAATCCATCCACTTCAAGAGGATGAAGAGCCCTTCGAAATACTTTTCTTGTCGTTGCATACTCTTGACTAACTGCAATGTTGATATGGAACTTTTTACAATGATTTCGATTGTTTGAAAGCTCAGCAAGAGTATTTGGGTGAACGTTCTCCATGGTCTGCTATGAAAAATGACCGGCAAGTGTCTAAAATGACGTGAAAGGGAGAAACAGGCTTGCTATGAGAAGTAGAGAAAAAAAGCGCAAAACGTCATCAGCACACATTATATAGGTCCGTGAACAAGAGGAAAATTCAACTTTTGAGGCGTAAGATATCACACAAACTTTGAGGCGTAAGATATTACACAAACTTTTCATGATTATATGATACGAGTTTCTCTCTCTTCAAAATTTGCATAAGATACGTTTTAAATGAACTTACACGGAATTTCTTAAAGCATTTGACAACTTTAATCCCGATTAAGAACAACTAATTGAAATCCTTACACGGCCCTTTTTGGGCCGTTTTTTGCCCTAATGCATATTGCAATCTGAAGTCTTCACATTTCCAATCTTCTCCACTGGATACCTTGTGTCATCTATTGTTTGGATTTCATGTCTATTCCTTGGATCCTCCAACTATGAGAGTAGAGCTACATTCCCTACTACATTTTTTGAGCAACGTGAGTCTATATAGAATACATGTTCATCTGCTTTACCTTGCTTCATATTCATATTCATCACAAGTTATGAGTCCTCTTGAGTTTGATCATTTGCATAATTGTTGTAGTCTCTCCTTTCTCTATATCTTCCTTGATAATTAATGTTTTTGTATGAGTTGTTATCATTGAATCTTCCTGCTGAGCTTCCATATCCACCTCTATTGTAGCCTCTTCCTCTTTGGTTTTGAGGTTTCTTGAAAGAGTCCTTAGTAATGTGATTAGTTAAGCCACATACGGCACATGGAGAGGAGCATTGAGATCTCCCCCTCTCTTGTCTTCCTCCTTTGGCCCTTCCTCTTGATCGTCTACCTCCTTGCAAAGTTTGCTTGAGAGGTACTACCTTCATCATCAAACTTTTTATTCTTGCCTTTACCATCCTTACTCTTATTCTTATCTATATATAAGGTAGATGATTGATTATCTTTTGAGGTGTCTCCATTCTTCATGTGTATGAACAATTGTCCCATGAGGGTGTTGAAATCAAGAGCCTACATATCCATGTAGAGGTCGATGGTTATGGTGAAAGCCTCCCATTTGTAATCTACCTTTATCCCATTGATCACTTGCCTCATTATCTGCACTTCATCAATGACTTCTCCAATGCTCCCAACTTGATCTGCTAGGTCCTTCATCTTGGTGACAAAATCACTCACACTTTTCTTGGGCATCATCTTGAGTGTGGTGAACTCCATCCAAATTTGTTTTTCCTTGCTTTAGTACTTGATGAGAAGAATACTACAAGAGCATTCCGAGTAACTTGTGATGTCTTGCAAGTCCTGATATGCGGAAGTAGAAAATCATAGATTGAGTTAAGAATGTATGACATGGCTAGATCATCCTTTGAGCACCATGTGGTTAGCCTCTCTTGTTCTTCTTGACTTGGTTGTCCTTTGCTTTTGAGTATTGGCACCATCTTATCTCTAGAAATGTAACCATAGAGATTTCTCGCTTGAAGATATGCTTCCATTATGATTGACCAAGCTAAGTAATTACCTTGATCCAATTTGTCCATGGATGAAGGAAATCCATCTCCCATGCTGATTTGTTGTTACTTTGATACCATTGTGAGGAGATGGTTTGGGTCAATCTAGAGATGAGTTGTTGTTGTACAAAACTTGCTCTACACCTACCTAGTTGACTCCAAGGATGCTTAATAGACTCCTTTGGCTTCACAGTAATGCATTTATACCCACAAGCTAATTTGGAACATGGTTCCCAAAAATTTGTTCCAAAATAGAAACTTGCATGTACTAGAAATGTGAGAAAAAACATTTCTTTTAGGAATGCAGGTGCTCAATGTTTTGTAGATCTCACAATTTGATATGAATTGACAAGAGAGATTTTGCTCACATATAATTCTAGTGTATAGCTAACGAACAAAATTTATTTCATGAATGTAGAGGCAGTATACATTGAGCAATGAGCTTAACAACTCAGGGGAGTCATCTCAACAATTAATGAACAAGATGATGTGTAGATATGGTCGACTTCATGAATTCATATGTCAAAATTGGTTCAGCTAGGAAAAATGAAACTTTTTGGACATATAGCAGACTCTCAACTCTAAGTATAACAAGGTACAATGGAGCAAATGATCAAGTGCACATAGAAAAATCATTTCTCCAAGATCTCAGAAATAATGAAGACATGACAAAAAATAGTAGATAGAGATGATCATGAAGTATCTAATAATGCACATATGATACATGGGAAGTGTAGAAAACTACTCTTACATATTTTGAGCTCAAGATATTCTCAATAGTGTAGCTCAATGGCTCTCAGTAGTGGCTCATATCCCACTGACTGAATTGTCTCTATTTATACTCTTCTCTAGAGTTCAAATTTTAAATTTCTCTCACCTAAAATTTTTCCTACACTTTAGGGGTGATTAAAATGATTCTTCTTACCACATGAGTCATGGGTTTAGCTCCCTATCTTCACGAGATTCTATTCTCTTTTCACTTTTACATTTTATCCATGGTTAATACAACTAAATGTATAAGTAGGTGTTCATATGTGATCCTCTATGTCAAGTATATAAACCAAGATTAGTCCTAAGATAATAACCAAGCACTTAGGCTTGCTATTTGCACCAAGAAAAGTTATTGAGGACTATGGTAAAAAAGATATAGCAAACCTTTTAAGAAGCGAAGGCTTCTTTCGTATTTGAATTCCATTCTCTCTTAGATGATGAGCCTAAAGATGAATAAGAGTAATGTTTTGGGAAAATGTCCTTTGTGCATGTCGGAGTCAGGCCATTGGATATCGATTTAATATTATAAAATTGGTCCTTATTGTATTTTTGACATGAAATTTTAATTTTAGTGAACAATCCAAACTCAAAAGGTATGGTTGTATGATGTTACTTCTCACCTAATAATGAAAATGTGTTTCGAGTTTCTATGAGAGAGACGATCGGGTTGTGCTGGAGTGTCTAGTCAACGATGCTTGAGGCACATTGTTCTTGTATATTTTGAGCATTTGGTCTATATGTAAGGTATGTAATTGTTGTGTATATTGAAGAAAATATCATATAATTTGGTATCCAAGTATTTGGAAGAAGGTTTGCGTAATCGAAAGTGTGATGGAGAGTACTAGATTTACTGTGAAAGCGATGAACCTCTATGCTATCTTCTATAGTTAAGCATATTTGATTCTATAGATTGTTTGCTAGTGATGCAAAATATTATTTATGATATTATGTTGTTATTCATACAATCTATATTCTGGTGATATGGAATACTAGGTGTTGTGTAATTCAAAAGGGTGATGAACTTATTGTATTTTGAGAGCAAAGAGAGTGGAGAAACTAAAAGACTTAAAGGCATGTAGGTCATCCCACCAAAGAACCCATAGTTGACCTACTCCTATCCTTAACAATTTGAAGTGGAAATTACTTTCACATAAACGTGTTGCACCTAGCACAATGTGAACCAAACCTAATTAACTTTCGTGAATCCTGATTTTTTTCCCCTATATTTCAAGGGCAAAACTTTTTCTATATCACTATCTATGGCACATTCACCATAATCCTCATAAAAATGTAGCTGGATACCTTTAGAGTCAAGTAAATCGATTCTCTCTCTCTCTCATGCCACAAGTGAACAAAAACTATATTCTTTGCAAGAATTCCACATGCCTTGTGTTTCTATGTAGCTTTTCTGGGCTTTGTGGATATGCATGCAGCATAAAGTTGTACGCAATTATGTAGGACGATAGGTCTTTTCAAGTCAATTCCTCGTATGTAGCTTGTTACGATTGTATGTCGTAATCTAGTTTCTAAATAATTAAAAAGCACCGTAGCCGTGACAAGCCCCTAAAGCGATTTTCATTTCTCCATTTGTCAAGCCATAGAACATTGAAAATGGTGAAGTAATGACTGAGATATGAGCAAGTCAAGAACATGGTTTTGAGTGACAATAACAGAGAGATTAACAAATGTAAGCAGCTATCTATTGTACTATATGACAATTTTGTACATGATCATTGGCATGATAATCAATGCCCAATGATAGTGAGAAGTGTAAACTATGAAGTGAGCCAGACACTCTCTACAATTTGATCAACTAAAGTCTTAGAATTGGAGGGGTACATCGCGAGATTTTACAACTTGTTTTTATAGAAGCTAACTTCAAATTTGAATTTGAATTCAAATTAGGCTCTCTCTAGAAAAGTGATCCCCTAATCTAGGAGATATTCTATCCAAATGAAGTCGTAGATTTTCATTCTAACTAACTCCATGAGTTTAGTGGCATTTACAATATTCCTTCAAGTCAATTTGACTTTTACAAATGGTAAAAGATAAAGAATTCATAGCAATGGTTCTCATGGGTCTTCAATTAATTACACATAAAGACTTCTCATGCATAGCCAAGTGTGTAGGCTTGGCACTACCAACAGCTCCCCCTCACGACAAACATCTTGGCATGATCTTCTTCATCAATCCTCTTGAATAACTAAATTTCCTTGCTCAATAGCTTCTCCCTCACGTAATGATAGTGGACCTCAATATGCTTGGTCCTAGCATGATAGATAGGATTTGCTGCAAGATGTAAAGAACATGTATTATCTCCAAAAATCATTGGAGAGTTAGCATGTAATCCCAAGTCTGCATATAGCAATCTAATCCATTTGGCCTCTTCAGTGGAATTGGCCAATCCTCTATATTTTGCCTCTATTGATGATAAAAAAACAATAGGTTGTTTTTTGGAAGACCATGATATAGGCTTGTCACCTGCAAAAGATAGATAACCTGAGGTACTCCTTCTATCATCTTTGCAACCTACCCAATCTGCATTTGAGCATATCTTGATGTCCAAATCTAAAGTATAAGGAAAATATAAACCTTGATTTTGAGTGCCCTTAAGGTACTTCAAAATCCTCTTGGCAGCTTCCAAGTGAGGTGCTCTAGGTTTGTGCATAAATTGACTTAAGACACTTACTCCATAAGCAATATCAATCCTTGTTAATGTAGCATAATTTAGGCTTCCCACTATGCTTTGATATCCTGCAATATTTTCAAGCACATCACCTTCATGAGCACTTAATTTTTGGTTTATCTCCATAGGAGTGCTTGCTACCTTGGCCTTCTGCAAGTGAAATTTCTTCAACATATCCTGCACATACTTTCTTTGAGTAATATAGATTCCAGAATTAGTATAGACTAACTCAAGTCCAAGAAAATATCTTAGTGACCCTAGATAACTAATTTTGAACTCCTGCATCATTTGATTCTTGATCTACTTGATGCCATTAGCATCATTACCAGTAAGTATGATATCATCAACATACACACATAGGTATATCACCTCTGAATTACTTCTCTTAACAAACTGAGAAGTATATACTTTACTCATGATGAATCACTGATCTTGAAGGTATGTAGTCAACCTAACAATCAATTTAGCAAGTGTAGCATTATTTCTCACGTGCATGGCATGAATTCAACAATAGTGCATCTTTATCTGATGAAAATTATACATTTCATCATGGTTTACTATATTTTCAACATAGATTGTGTATAACCAAAGATTACAACGGTTTTACACAATTATATTTTGTCATCAAAGAAATGCATGAACCATCTTACATGGGTCATATAGGCATATAGAGTGCCACTTCTGCTTGCAAAGGTTTCTTCTAAATTTTTCCACACATGGAAAAAGATATTGCACATTATGTTTCTCAATGCATTGTATGTCAGCATATAAAATATCATCATGGTAAACCATTTGGATTATTAATGACACTCCCCATTCTGAATGAACCATGGGAACAAATCTCTATGGACTTTATCACATGTCTTCCTATCACTTCATCACATAATCATATGATTTGGACAATAGTTGATAGGTTTAGTAAATATGCATATTTCATTCCTTGTAGAAAGAATTTATCTACACCTCAGGCTCCAAAATTACTCATTAAATGCATATTCCCACATCATGGATTTTCGAAAGTACTATTATCTAATCGTGATGTTAGATTTTGTAATCATTTTTGGGTTGTCTTATTTCAACATTTTGGTTCTAAAATAGAGTTTACCTCTCCATTTCATCCCAAAAGTAATGGACAAAGTGAGGCTTCAGACAGTACTATTCTTGATTTATTGCGTTGTTATTCATTAGATAATCCTAGTAACTTGGATGAAAAGTTGCCATTGCTTCAATTTTCTTACAATAACAGCACACACACCACTACTCGTCATGCACTTTTTGAAATTGTTTATGGCAAAAAGCTTCGCACTCCCATGTCCCTCACCGAAACCGACATTCGGATGGCTGAGCTCAAGATCACATTTCTATACTTCACGATGTTCATGAGCACATTAGGAAAAGTCAAATGCAATATACATGTAATCTCAATACAAAATGATTAACCAAGGAATTCAATGAAAATGATCTTGTAAGGTTGTGTATCATTAAAAGACGTCTCAAAAATATTCTACAACATCCTAGAATTAAACTTGCACCATGCTATTATGGAGTGTTTTGCATTATAGAAAAAATTGATGATAATTCATTTAGATTAGATATACCATCTCATTGGAATATACATAAATCTTTTCATATTAGTTTACTTAAACCATTTCAAGGGACTTTACCAGTCACTCCACTTCTTGATGAATCTCCTTTAATTGAAGAACAATCTGAAATCTTAGTTCCTGAGGAAATAATTGATCATGATGTCACTACTACATGCATAGGTACTCAATATCATCGATATTTAGTTAAGTACAAAAATCATTCTATTGAAGATTTCAATGGATACATAAAACACAATTAACTTTCCATTATGACCACTTAATTATTGCATATCATAACAAACACATTAATGTAATTCCTCCATGAACATTTCCATGCATGTGTTTCTACATGGAACATGCTTATTTTCGTTTAGTGATGGAACATGTGACTGGCTATCCATGTTTATTTTTATATTATCAACTGAGGTCGTTTACTTTTTCAACTAAGGGGCATGTTATGAATTATGGAATGTGTTGAGTAAGGCATTGTTGGAGTGTTGATTTAAATAAACCTGTGTAGAGGTTAATAGTTTTAGAAACAATTAGTAAAGTATTGGTTAGAATAAGCATCATTGTAGACTACAATTTTTTATATAGCAAAGGATTTCTACAAAAGGTACCAACTTTTACTTTCATGCATCCTTTTTGAAGCCGTTCTCATGTAACCACTATTTCGACATAATAAAAAATTCCTATAAATATATGCACTTTGTGGACTGTCGAAACAAAGTGCATGGGGGGAGATTTCACCCAATAGTGCATTCTATCTCATCTCCTGGTGTGTCTATTGTTCGATGTGTTTTCAACATCTATAACCTCTATGTGCACATGAGCAAGATCTTAATAACACAAGGTGGTTGCCCTGGTGATTGGAGATCCTCCACAGACCACCCACGCCTTCAGAAGAGAGAAGGAAACCTTCACTTTAGATCAGATTCCTAGGTATTTGCGTTTACATTCTTTCAATATCTGCATTGCTTCATGCACATAATGAGAAAGACTGATTTTATCTATGTGAGTCTCATCATTCACATGTTGCATTAGTTTAGATCATATGACATTGCACCTTTCTATTGTTTCTTAGGTTACGAATGTGCTACTTTCATAGATTAGATAAAAAGAACAAAAACATTTTTAATATCATAAAAAGAAGAGAAATTAAAAAACTAAAAAATACATTAGAATTTTGAAATTCAAAAGAAAGCAAACTTGGAAGTTGAGACAATGAAATTAAGAGAAATTAAGACAAGAAAGAACTCACGTGATTAAAAGAAGAAATAAGTCAAGTTAAGAGAGAAAATCAAGATCAAAAGAAGGGAGAAAATCAAGTCAAGATAAGAGAAAAATCAAGAGAATCAAGCCTAAGTCATCACATAAAGTACTCGAATCCTTGATCAAATTTTGGCCTGGGAGTTTCTTAAAGAGAGAAATCTTTAGACTAGCACTCACCTCTAGGCTCAACCATCTAGACTTTTCTTTGAGATCTATTTTGATTTAAGAGAAATGGTCGAGCCACTTAGTCTGGATATTCTTCTACACACTAGGATAAGTAAGAGAAGAGAGATGGAAGGAGTGTTTAAAGAGTTGATGATAGAAAAGCAAGGGGCTCGAGTGGTTCAAGCCATGCTAAGATATAAAGGGAAATTTATAGAGTTAAATGTGATTGAGTATTTGGATATATTTGAAGACCTAGCTCAAATCCATGGACTACCCAAAGAGATGTTCACTAATTTCTTCACTTGGGTAGTATCATGGTCAATCCTAGCTTCCATCATAGTTCATATAGAAAAGCTATGGTCTGAGTTTAGAAAAGAGCTACATAAATTTTTCTATTTAGAAGATTTTAATCAGCATAGCAGAGAGGGTTTCTTGCCCTAGGTTCATTCCCCAAAACCCACTGCATCCTTAACACAATTTTGAACGCGTTCCTCAAGAGGTATGCTTAGCTTCCTCAGGTTGAGTTGGACTCTCTAAAGCCTGATTTGGTAATCTCGTTTCTGAAGTTTTTAAGTCATGAGGATAGGAGATTGGGCAACAGTTAGAAAAGAAGTAGAGGGAGTTGTGCAGATGAGGCAATGATAGGCTATGTTGTACAGTAGACCTATGTAGATAGCTCCACTACAACATATGGATACACTTATTCTAGCGATTCCAAATGTGATTGCAGCATGAACTATGACCAATGTTGCATCCACATCTCACACATGAGTGGAATTGCAATTGGAAATCCTTAGCAAGCAGATTGAGAATGTCATGATGATGAAGGCATCTATGTCCAAAGTGATAGCGAGTTTACACAACAATGCCTATTCTATGGGTTATCAAAACCCCACTCCTCCTCAAGCTAACACTAGCTATATAGAACTGAAATGATATGCCAATGCCAAACATACAAGGATACATGATGCCTTAGGTTGCATTGCCAATGCAACCCATTCCTCAGTAGACCACTACACAACCAGTTCAGCCTATGTATCAGAGGAACACTAGGCCATTTAATAGATGAGGAACTAGGGGGTTTGGAGGGGCAAAGAGATCTGAATGGTGTGATGCATAGGAATATTTTTCCTATGTGTGCAAATATTTGAAACAAGCTAAAGAACACCAATTAGTGATTGACATAGATAAAAAACTTTGTGACTTTAGGACTCGGCTTCCTCTACCTTTGAATTGGGGGAAGGGAGGAATGAAGAAGTATATGAGAACCTATCTAGTAAAACTTCTAGCACATTGGCGGCAAAACTAGAGCCATTGGAAGAAGAAAATGAAGGGAAAATTAAGCCACAAATGCAAAGAAACTACTCAATAGAAGCCCGAGTGAGAGCGAGGGATGCGATCATGCAGAATTTACTACTTAGATGTCTCCTGTACATTAGTTCTCTATATACTCGCACATGGTTAATGTTGATGAAAAGAGTAAAAGACATTAAAAGAAAGAGGAGGCTGAGCTAGAGAAAAAAGTGATGAGAAAACAAAGTAAAGAAGATGAGGAAAACCTAAGGAAACTTAAACAAAAGCTCACTTTAAGGAGCTTGTATCTTCTCAAGCGGAGGCAAAAAGGAAACAAATAAGAGAGGGAAAGAGGATAGTTGGGACAATCAAAATCAAGAACCAAATAAAGAAAAGGAAAAGGATCAAGAACCTAATCAAAAAACTGAAGATACTCAAGAAAATATTCAAGGAAAAGAGAAGAAGAAGAAGAAAACATCAAAGGTTGTATTAATTTATGAGCTTGAGAAGAAGAATGATGCCACAAAAATATTAAATGATATTTTATTGAAGAGCCAAGTGCATGGTTTCATAAGACTAATAAAAAGAAAGAGATTCCCATTACCTGAGGACATGGAAATGGAAGAGGCATCTAAAGGCACTCAAGTGATGAATGAAGTTGTAGCCCTGAGTGACTCTTCTGATGATGAAGTTGATAAGATTGCAAGATGTCAAGCGAATATGAATTCTTTAGGATGATTATACCTGATGATGAGACAAGAAGATCTGAGAGTGAGAATACTAGGAAATTTTGGGCAAGAGGGATGCTAGAAATGAAAGAAAAATTAGGAAATGACAGAGATTCATGTTTGGCCTTGGTCTTGATTAACTCAAGGTTAGTAGTAAATGTGATATCCAAGAAGTTGAATGACCAGTTTAGATGGCTTATAGATAAGGAGCAATGTTGGAGGATGAGGACTGCTGATAAGGGCTCTAGAGCTTCGCTTGGAGCATGTGCTTTTATACTTGTGACAATTGGTGGAATTTTTGAGGAATTCCACTTTTTTATCTAGGATCACTATTCTTATGAGGCGAATCTTGAACAACCATTCATAGATGAACTATGGATGGAAACAAAGGTGATAGATGATGGATCTTCCTATGCATGAATGCATTCAAGATCTAGTCTACACTCCTTACAAGTCATGAGTATATGCCCAAATCATTCAATAAATAGAATAATATGAGAAAAACTATAAAAATTTAGGTTTGATGTTACCTAGTGAGAAGATTGAAAATGTAATCCAATTGGAAAGTAGTTCGACTATTCATGAAGAAATTGAGCAAGCACTTCAAAGAAATGAAAAATAAAAAATTATCGTGCTCACTTCTATTCAAGAATATGAAATGCTCATTGAGTTATTGCAAGAATATTAAGAGAATGTGAATACTATGTACAAGAATGTTGAAAAGAAGGTAAAAACCATAGCCCAAGCATTGCCAAATGATAGCCATGAAAAGTATCTAAAAGTGTCTAATGACCCTGTGTTGAGAAGATGAGAACTTATAGGGCATCACTTTACTCTGGAGAGTGTTAAAGAGATTACGTTTGGAGAGAGATCATTTCTTAGGAGAAAAAGAGAAAGAAAAGTAGAAGACACGAGAAATCATTAGCACGTTTTCCACACAAGATAGGCTATGCGGATCTAAAACAAGTTCCACCCATGGTTATCTTTATAGGGCCACATATGCCATGGAATGTTTGACCTATACCAGTCCAAAAGCTCACTTACCTGAGTTCATATCCATGCAAATATTAGAACCATCTTTGACTCCATATTCAAAAAGGTGGCTCACGGTCCCAAAGAAGAATGGGAAACTTTATTTCATCCAAGATATGCAGCCTATGGATGACGTACACTTTGTCCATAGGTTTTATGATTGTTGAACTAATGTACTATCAAAAGCCAATTTTTCCTATCCACACTTAGATAATCACTTGGATAAGGCTCCCCTAGAATGATGGAACGACGAGAGAAGAGCTTTTATCACTAAGGATTAAATAATTAGAGCAAGGAAATGAGAAATTAAAATGAACAGTTCAAAAGATAAAAGAGTTAAAGTTGAAAAATAAAATCTACTTTGACAAATTTCATCGACTTCAACCACATAAGATTGAGATAGATGAGTGGGTATTGGTGTACGACAGTACATTGGATACTCAATATGATCCTAGGAATAAACTAATGAAGAGATGGTTGGGCAATATGTAATGATGTCTGTGTTTGAAAATAGAAGGCACGTGCTTCTCGAGTTTGATGATACTCCTTTGAGGTCTTTGATTGTAGGAAAGAGAATAAAATATTCAAGAAGAGAAATGATGAAGATTATGAGATTGATGATGAACTACTAGAGGATGCCAATGATGCAAATACTGATGAAGAACAATAAATTAGGTGAATGTATTCTTTTTTATTTTTCCATTTTTAATTCTAGTTTGTATATATTTGATTTTCATTCATATCATGTCTGCATTTCATGATGTTCTAAACAAATAGAAGAGTATTCTAAATTGCCATAGGAAGTGATTAGAGATGCTAGTGAGGATCTATACACTTGAGAGAATAGGATCACATACCCTATAACCATTATGAGGACTTAGATAGGACACTTTGATCTGAAGCTCATATTAGAAAGATGGACATATTATGAGGACTTCTAGTGCATGTCTCTAGATCATCAACTTTGATTAGGGTTAGGCCTTTTCCCTTTAAACAAAACGTTATGGGCAAAATAAATAAATGAAAAACAACACATTAATGGTTGCTATGAAAAAAAGGAAAGAGAAAAAGAAAAAGAAAGAGAAAAAGAAAAGGAATGAGAAAAAGAAAAAGAAAAAGAAAAATCAAAGAAAAAGACAAAAATATTTTTCATGGCTCAGATGTGGTCTCGAAACCATTATGAGATTTATATGTGGGATATATGAGGTGGAGCTACACAATACTAGAGCTAGTTGTATTTCTTGATAGGTGAATAGGAACCAAACATGAGAACATTTATATAAAATGATGATTGGCATCAAAACGAGTTGAAAGGAAAGATTGTTACTGGAAAGTCTAAGTAATTTCTATAGGTGCAATTCAACTTATTTTCAAGGGTAGTATGTTGACCGAACAAGTTTTTCGATCATGACTCATGTACGTTAAAATCATCTTTATTTTGCTTGGGACCTACATATGCATAAAAAGATCACATTTCAATATTTGAAAAGAAAAACATAAAAACCAAAAAGAGTTTTGAAAGAATCTTGATACGCTTCTATTGAGTTTTGTAGGTTGGCCCATCGGGATGATTGTAGGTTTAGTGGGGGTGGATGTCAAGATGAAATCCCTTGGGGATTATGTATCAAGATTTTTTTAGAATTTGTTTCTTTGCTTTTCTAACAAAGAATTGATGATTTGATTGTAAGAAGATGAAAATAGTTGTAAATTCTTTAAATGGTTGATAGATTTGATTGATTGGGTGATTAAAACATTTTAATTGTACACTAGGCTTGTATAATTACTTGTATAAATCCATAAGCCCCTTAAAAACCCTATAACCCCAAAAATCCTAGCTTGAAAACCATGAAAACTAACCTTAACCCTTGAAAACTTACTTTTGACCCTTGAAAACCCTAAGATTTTAACGCCTAATGTACACCTTTAGCCATTGATTGATGTGCCTAACCTAACCATAAGAAACTCTAATTTTTTGCGAATGAAAACTCCACTTTTCCTTTTTATTAGATAATGCTTAAAACAGCTTATCAACGAGCTCACACAAAACCCTCTTTAAAGTACAAATAAATGCATCCATGCGACACATTGAAGACGTGGCAGATGTCACGGGATAGAGGGTGAGGATGCCTAGGCCAAAGAAGGCGAAGGGCCACGATAGATTGGTGAGTTATCCACCAATAAAAAAAAAGAAACACCACGGGAGAGAGGAAATACCACTCCGATAGATAGATAGGAATCTTAGTGTTGTATTTGTGAGTTTTGTGAAGGAATAACCTTAGAGGTATTGTGCAATACCAAGAATACAAGGCATATAACTTCGGGTTGTAGAGCCCACTTAATCACAATGTTTGGTTGTTCGAATTTGTTCTATCCATGCAATGAGGTGATAATTAAACCTAAAAAATTTGATTATCTTGAACAATTAAGGGAACATATCCATAAACTTCGTAAGTAGTATCTTTTTGAGACATAAGATTGTGTTATCATCAATAATTAATAGAGCCCTTTTTTGGTTTATAATGTACTCAAGATTTCTCTTTCTCTTCTTATATCTTGTTATAACTAATTATTTTGATAAACTTTAGCTACAATTGTCTTTCATATACATTTCCATGTTATTATCATCTTCTAGACCAATACAAGAACACGTCTTTTATATACATTTCCTTGTAGACGAAAAGGAGTTCATTGATCATGCAAGTGATGCTTCTTCAATTGTGTTATGTACGAATTGTGTAAAAAGCCTTCCAATCGAGCATGTTGGAGCAAATACCAAGCCTTGACACTTGGCTAGGCATTGGAAGTACTATGAGCAAATGATGAAAGGACTACATGACCCATTGCTTGTAAAGTTTGATCATTTAGTTCTTGTAAAAGATAAATCCTAGAGGGAATATTAGAATCCCATCTTGTTATCAAAGAGGTGGCTACTCACAATTAAGAGGAAGACTCAAAATTTATATGAAAATCAAAGGGCATCAAATAAAGTGTATCTGATGAGTGGGTTATATGACCTACACATGAAGGTCAGAGATAGTTTTTTTTGTCATTTAAATGCATTTGATGATATACTTTTTGAGTTTCAAGCCCACAAGATGGAGATTGATAATGAAATGAAAGATATCTTATTTCTATGCACCTTTCCATCATCATGGGATACATTTTGTACAATTATTAGCAATAGTGCACCTAGAGGTAAACTGGTCTATGATGGCATATGTGGAGCACTCATGGATGAGGAGATTAATAGAAGATCTATGGTTGGCACTCAGAGTCAAGATGCATATATGTTTATGATTCACCACAAAAAGAATCAACAAGGTGGTAGGAGAAAGAGCAAGGAAAATAATGGTCAATGGAATAAGAGTAGAAGTAAATCAAGAAAGAGTGATATCGAGTGCCATTATTTTCATACAAAAGGAAATATGAACAAAGAGTCATATGTCTTAAAGATTGTAAAGGTAAAGGACTAATTGTTCATTCGCATGTTTTACAGCTACCTACACCATTTGCTTTGACTATGAAGATTGAAGAAATTAATGATATTTCTAATGATGTTGATGTGCTGACAAATGAGACCACTATTCTCACTAAGGCTTTTATGGTTGATTCTCTTTCCCATACATGGCTACTAGATTTTGGTGCTTCGTTCGATAAGAAACCACATAGAGAATGGTTCTCTACATATGCATAAAGGTCTTTTGGTACCGTAAGACTTGGTGACTCTTACCAATGTGACACTTTTGGAATTTGAGATATGGTTGTGCAGCTCATTGATGGTTCAAAATTAGCTATGCATAATCTAAATCATGTACCTCAATTATCTTGAACTTTGTTTCTCAATTGCTTAACTTGATGACCTTGGTTATAAGGTGGTTTTCTATACGTAGTCCTTTTGCATGTTCGACCAAAATCTGGCTATTGCAAAAGGAAGAAAAGTCAACTAATGTTATCCTTTATTTGTATCACAATAAGAACACTTGTTAGCTAGTAGTGAGTGGCATGTGGCTTGTATTTGATATGGATGTTTGGGCCACATATCACATAGTGACTAGAGAATATGTCTCATTCTGCCTACTAGCCTGTGTTATAATTCTTAGATTTCTCATTTTGTGAGCATTGTCAATATGGAAAAGAACCTAGGTTGCTGTATAAGGTGCACATTGACTCTTCAATTCAACCTTTAGATCTCATTCATACAGGTGTGTGTGGTCCTATGCCCACAATGTCATTAGGTGGTTGTCTTTACTTTTTCACTTTCATAGATGATGACTAGAAAATTTTGGGTATATCCTATTAAATCAGAGGATGAGGTATTCCCTACTTTCCAAAAATGGATTGCTTACGTTGAGACTAAGAAAGGAACTAAGCTTAAGGCTTTAAGTTCAGATAATGGGGGTGAGTATACCTCACATGAAATCAACCTTCTCTCTCAATCTAGAGGAATTCATAAAGAATTTACAACTCCTTCTAGCCCAATGCAAAATGATTTAGGTGAAAGGATGAATAGAACTATTCAAGACATATTAGTTTCTATGCTTCATCATGCAAACCTCTTACAAGGCTTTCAGACAAATGTGGTATTGATTGCAGTTCGTGTGATCAACCTTTCACATAGTTTTTTGAAAGGTATACAAGTGGTTCAAGAGTTGTGGATGATCATCTTTGAGTTTTTGGATGCAAAGCATATGTTTATATACCCAGGAATCTTAGATATGTTTACTTTTAATTCTTCAAATGCTCACCTAAGAGAGGGTTCACCTAAACCTTCCAAACACTTTTAAAAACACTTTGAGCCTTAGAGAACTATAGAAATACCTCTGCAACCTTCAACCAACTTTCTGCAATTTTACCCTTTATGAACCAGTAATTGTGCACTACCTATGCACCTTGACACCCAACTTTGAACACTTTGACTCCACCCATGTTGACCTTTGACTTTGAAATGTTGACTTTGATAATTTGAATTTAATCCTTTGACTTTGACTATGGTTGACTTTGACCAATTTTTAATTTTATGGGCTCAATAGTTGCCCACCACCTAATGGGTTCTCCATCTCGAAGAGCTACAGCGAAAACTCTGAGTAGAGATGACACCATGATTCCTGTGCTGCAAAATCTCAAAAGGACACTTGAGCAGCTACCAAGTCCACCAAAAGCAGTAGAGAACAGACAACAAAGAAGAACCAGAATGGGAAATGTCGCATAGAAAAGCAAGGGATGGCGAATGGAGGCTAGGAAGGAGGGGGAAGGGAGGACTGAGGGGGCTGAGATTGATAGGGCAGGGAGGGGTAAGGATGGGGCTGGGAAGAAGGGTAAAGGGAGGGTGAGGGAGTATGATTATGGGCTTTGGAGGGGGCCAATTGATAAAACAATAAAGCTACAGAGGGTGCATATGGGAAATTGTGAAACATATGGTAAAGTAAAGTGAGAATAGACCATATGAACCATGTGCATAAAGAAAAACACGGGATAATTGTGCTCAAAACATGTGGGGTTTGACCAAAAGTCAGACAAAAGTTTGGATTTTGAAAAAATTGAGTCCAAAGGTCCAAAATACATGAAAATGACCCCAAGTTTGAAAAAAATGGCCATCTGAGGTGCAATCTAGAGCCAAAAGCCTTGGACCATGAAAAAAAAAAAAAAAAATATATATATATATATATATATATATATATATATATATATATATATATATATATATATATATATATATATGTATATATATATATATATATATATATATATATATATATATATATATATATATATATATATATATATATATATATATATATATATATATATATATATATATATATATATATATATATATATAAATTCTTTATAATGAAAATATAAAATACCTCCTCCTCTTTTTTTTCGAACACACGTGGTTGGGTAAAGCTTAAAAATAAAAAAAATGAAAATAAAATAAAATTAAAGAAAATAAAAAATAACTAAATAAATAAATAAAATAAAAAATTGGGGGTCTAGGGGTAGAAAAAAAAAGAAAATAAAATAAATAAATAAAAATAAATAAAAATAAAATAAATAAAATAATAAATAATAAAATAAATAAACTAAAATAATGGGGCGAGGGGGGCGAGGGGGGAGAGAGAGAGAGACATAGAGAGAGAGAGGGGTTTTCTTTTTTTTCCTTTGGAAAATAATTTTAGCCTCTAGGGGCTCTTTTTTTTTATTTAAATACCGTGAAAATGTATTAAAAATACTAATAAAATCCAAACAAATTAAAAAAATGCAAACAAATCAAGAAAAATACTCCAAAAATTCCTCAACATTTCCATACCACTTTCCCCACTCAAGATCAGAGGGAGCTTCCTTAATTCTTCCATTTTATCAAGAAAATTGATTGAAAAAGATGAAAAAAATGCTAAAACATTCTTAAAAATGCCTTCAAAATTCCCAAAAATCTCCAAAATTTTTCTTTCTTATACAAAGTTGTGAGATGGCTTCTAAGGTGCATAAGGATCAAGGAACAAGCATGAAAATGGATAAAAACTATGAAAACTTGAGCAAAATGATATGAGAAGGCTATGTGCAACATAGACAAATTTTGCAAGTTCTAAGCGATCTAGAAAGCTTAAGTAGTGCTGATGATAGGCCTTAAGCCTTGATATGTTGACCTATGGTAGAAACTCTCCTTTTAGAGTCTCTAACTCTATTGCACCCCAATTCAGCATCATCTTAATTTGATAAGGACATTCCTAGTATGGAAGCTATTTTCCCCTTACTTGTGTGTGGGTTTGAGGTCAATGGAGAAGAACTAACATGCCTGTTTGTAAGTTATTTAGTCCACAGATTCTGATCATGTGCCTCGTTCCTCTTCATTTGAGTTTCTATCAAATGAAGAGGAACGAGGCACATGTAGATGTTTCTCTTCCACTTTTTGTAGTGCTCCAAGCTTGTGAGAGACACCACAATCTTTCTTTCCCTGCATGAATGCTAGTTTTGGTGACCCATGCAGAAATTCAAAGGGTTCAATAGGCAATATCCCATAAACCAATTCGAATGGAGAATATCCACTAGCTTCTTTGTAAGCTAATATGTATGCCCATACGGTACCTTGATAAGTTGTGCCCCATGAAGTGGGCTATAACATACATTCCTTCCTTAACATGGCAATTAATACCTTATAGGTGGGTTCTGCCTGTCCATTAGCTCTTGGATAATACGCACAAGAGGTACCATGTAGAATTTTGTACGTGTTAAAAATTTCATGTAGGACCTTGTTCACAAAATGAGTACCTTGGTTTGTACAAATTTCAAGGGGGCATCCAAATCTGCAAAGGATGTTACTATAAATGAAATCAGCAACAGTTTGAGTGGTGCAATCAGGGGAGGCAATAGCTTCAGCCCATTTTGTTGCATAATCAATGGCAATCAATAGATACTTCTCTCTCTTTTGAATCGATGGAGGGTAGATGGTCCCTACAAATTCTAGCCCCCACTCCTCAAATGGTTGCCAAGAAGTGGAAAAAATCAAGGGGTTGTGCCTCTGCGTTTTGAATAATGTACACCACCATAAGCCAGCATCAAGGATTCTCTGACTCATAATGTGTCTTGGACGGTTCCCACCACCTGTTCCTTCATGTGCATATTTCAGGACTTCCCTCACTTCTTCTTCTTCCATGCACTTTCTAAGCCTGCTATCTTTTCCCTATCTATATAATTTCCCCTCGATGAAGGTAAAAGGTCTTCTTTTGATTAGTAGTCTCTTTCTTTGCACAACACTTGCCCTCTTTGCATACAATCCAGTTTTAATAAAATTCTTGATGCCATCATACCAACCTCTAGCTTGTACAGCGAACAGATTAGCATTTGGAAAATTATCATTTACTCCAATTGCTTGATTCATCATGTTGATCCTAGATAGGTGGTCTACCATGAAATTTTCTTTACCTGGTCTGTGGACTACAGAAAAATCAATTTCGTGGAACAAAAGCAGCCACCTCTATATCCTCCCAGTCGCTTGTGGCTTGTTCAATAAATATGTGAGTGGCTGATGATCATTGATTATAACAAATTTCATACCTAGCAGATAATGACAAAACTTTTGTAGAAAAAAAACCATTGCTAGGGCCTCCCTTTCTGTGGTGCTATAATTTCTTTTAGCCTTAGTCAAAATTTGACTAGCATAATGAATAGGTCTATCAAGTTTATATTCTTCATTGTGTTGGGCCAAAACTGCACCCAGTGCATATTCACTTACATCTACATGTACATGAAAAGGTTTTGACCAATCTAGTTTGATAAGAATTGGTGTAGCCACCAATTCGGACCTTGATGTATGATAAGGATTCTCTTAGGGTACTTCTTTACCTGTATGTTTAGACAGTGGCCTTTCTATCTCTGCATACATTTTGATAAATCTTATGTGGTACCCAATATGCCCCAAGCATCTTTGAATCTCTTTAGGAGATTTGGGTTTAGGTAACTTTAGTATAGAAATAATTTTATCAAGGTCCAGAGCCATACCTTGAGCAGATACCACATGTCCCAAGAGGGTTCCTTCTATCACAAGGAAACGACATTTATTTGGCTTCAACTTTAGTTTAGTCTCCCTACATCTTTTAAAAACATTTTGCAGCTGTCTCAAGTGATGGTCCAAGCAATCCAAATGGGTCTCTTTGTGAGATCTTGAAAATGAGTGAAATTCATCCATGATAAATCTAAGTGTTTCTAGCAATAAGGGTCCAAAAATGAGGTTGACAGTCTTGCTAAAGGTGGTTGTAACATTATTGAGTCCAAATGGCATTTTACATACATATATGTGCCCTAGGTTGTGATAAAGGCAGCCTTTTCATGATCCTCTGGGTGGATGGATATTTGGTTATAGCCACTAAAGCCGTCCATAAAGCTATATAATGCATGTCCAACCACTTCTTCAATGACTTTCTTTGCAAAAGGCATGGGGAGTGCATCTGGAATGGTCACCTTGTTGAGTGCTCTAAAGTCAACACAAATCTTGATTTTGTTGGTATTCTTCTTTGGTACTATAACCATTGGTGAAAGCTATTCTGAGTGTTCCACACAAATGATGACTCGTGCATCCTCCATCTTCTGTATTTCCACATAAACAACTTCAACATATTTTGGGTTAAGTCTATAACTCTTTCCTCTTATTGGTTTGGCTCCATCAGCAAGAGGGATTCTGTGCTCTCCATAATTGGCAAGCACTCCTTCTAAGTCTTTATAATGCCACACAAAAACATTTGCATAGTGTGTCAAGAAAGATTTTACCTTTTCAAGCAGCTCTGGGTGGCTCCACAACCAAGTGGCCACCAAAACTGGATGATTATTTTCTTGAGTGCCTGATTGTACTTCTTTGACTGGGTTTCTATCTACCATGGTATCTACCTGCTCATCTCCAACCTTGTTTTATTCCAATAGCTTTTCTTGCATTGTTGCATAAGCAGGGGTGTTCTGGATCTCAATGTATTCCTCTTTGTCGTGCATCCATCCTATAGGGATTTCTTGAATTGGCAAAGAACATTCCTCAATAGTATGTTTTACCTTGTCTTTAACTTTAGTAACTTCCTTCTCTGTTTTTGTTGCATCCTCCTCCAGGTTGTGTTTGAGGGGTGTCCTCCTCCCCCTTTTGTGGTTTGTGATGGGTTCTCCCAATCCATCAACCTAAACTTTATCCTTATTTTCATCACAACATTCATCTATGCAAGAATTATTTAGAAAAACTCCAAAACAAGAAGAAGAGTTGCCTGCTTGCAGCCAATTCAGAACATCTTCTTCCTCTTTGAACTCTAATTGTGGTTGATGTTGGAAAACAAAGATCTAATATCCTATTGGTCAAAATGTCCAAACCTTACAACATATGTAGATTTTTTGGTTAAAATGTTCGAGATCTTACAGCATCTGTAGATTTTTTTAGAGGTTCTCTACAACACAACAACGCCTAGCGTAGTGGAAAAGCATCACCTCTCAACCTACCGATGCAGCTTCAAACCTCGTTCAGTATGATCATGTGAAGAAGTTTCTTAGAAAAGCAAAAAAGTGTTTTTCTTTTTTGTTTGTCACATGATTAAATGGCCATGCATTTTCGTTTTGAAAATAGCTATCACAAGAGAATTTTTATGTGTTTCATGCTTTTGAGAAGCTTTTCAAGAGATACACAAATACTATATAAATACATGCTTGGCTCATTATTATTGAATCCTTCCCCTAGTTCAACACCAAGCTTTGGAGCTTTGGTACCTCAATAGAGGTGGTGCTTCTAGCACATGGAGCAGCCATGGTGCTATCTTGGAGCATGTTGAGGAGCGGCTATGGAGTTCTTCTTGGAGAAGAAGAGTGTGCTCACACTCTTGCTTGTGGAGAGGATTTACCCCGCAGTAGCTTGGTAGTATGGATCGGCCATTCACATGATGTATTTGAAGATTGTCTTCTACATGAAGATTTATGTTTACCTCAAAGCCATTGAAAGGTGGTTAACATAAGATTTACATCCTATGTTAAGAATTAAGGTACATATTCTCTTTATGCACATAGGTACTACTTGGAGTTTATGGAGGTAGTGGCATCCATATCAGGAGGAGTCATATTCCGCATAGGTACAAGAGAATCAGTACATGTATGCTTTATGCATGTTTGGATGAGGTGTTCGAGAAGATATGTTCATATGATTTTGAGGATTTTTGATAGCAAACTTGTTAGCATTCTTTGCTACATTTGTAAGTATGTGATCTTTCACACACGTATGTGGCGTAGGGTCTTCCATAGCCTAAATTTAGATGAGCGTTTGCTAATTAATAGTTTTAGACTGGTCCTTCCTCTTTCTGTCACTCATATTCACTCTTCTACAACCTATCAAGTCACACATGTCATACATATTCAGATTTCTATCCCTACATCTGAATATGTTTGTTACATTTGTACATTCACTCTTCCATCTATTTTTGTTCACATAGAGTGATTGAGAGTTTCTGCTCCCACATTGTACATTGAACATTGGTATATATGATAGTTTGAGTAAGGAGTGGCTTATGTAACACTTTACACAAGTTGTCTAAGTCTCTCTCTATCTTTGTCTGATCATTTGTATGATTAAGTGTGGTATGTTCATGGTTTGTCAATATTGGAAGATTGTTGGAATTAATGTTGTAAATCCTTGACCTATGGAACCTTGGACCTGTGGTATTAGTAATGGGCCTTCTAAAATTTCAACATTTGGTATCAGAGCTTCACGGTTTTGATATCAGAAGATTCAAGCTCTTATATTCACAGGTTCCTAGATTCCTAAGGTTACAACATACAATTTAAGAGCATCTTCTAACATTTGACATTTAACATAAACACTTAATCTAGATGAGTAAATATTTGAGAATTATACAATTCGGTCACATGTGGAAGTATGAAGTTGATGATCTGTAAGCAGCCAAATACTTCTGTAAAGTATGTACAAAAGTATTGTTTAAAGATCAAGGCTTGATGAAGAGAAGGCTACTTCAAATTCAAGGAAGAACAATGGTTTTGAGAAGATGAAGGAAGCAGATCAACATCAAATCACAGGTATCAGTTTCTATTATCAGATTACCATTTGCAAGTCATGTCTTAGAAGAGTAGATATGAAGAGATTTGAAGGACTCAAGGAGTGCTTTTATAAACTTTCATTATTTGAAAGTTAAAGGCTACATCCAAACAGGTATCTAGAGGTTTTTCTAGAGATTTTTGAGAGATCTCTTTCATGGCAAGAAAGTTCATCTAAGAAGACAAATGTGGAGAGCATATCAGTTTTGTTTTCAGCCAATCTTGTAAGTTGGTTGGAAGGTTTTTATCTAGATACAAAATGTGATCTAGGTATCTAGAGAAGGTAACTCTAGAAAGGTAATTCATCATTCAGGAAAAAGTTGGTGAATTTAGTCCTATCAGTCACATTTGAAGCAAACGTTTGATTAAGAGATATGAGCAAATGGTAAAACATGATTCTATATTCACTTCCATTGTATACCATGTTTGTTTTGTCTCTTACCCTTAGCATTAGTGGAAGAGAAAAAGTTCATTTGAAGAAGATAAGAGTGCTTGCTACTTCAAGATGAAGAGAACAAAAGGTATGGAAGAGAAGTTTGAAGATGTCAACATCATCATCAGGTGGAAGAAAGATGCAGAAAAAGAAAGTTTAACATTTACAAAGGGAAAGTAAGACTTCCGTTTCTCTTATATTTTCCATATAACTTTTCTACTTTATCCTCTACATGCAAAGACAAGTCTATGAGAACATCTTGTGTGAAGATCGTCTAAAGAAGAAGCATTTTCTTGTTTCGCATTACATTTGGTCATGATTTAGTAGATTCGACAAAGAATTGGATTGAGAGAAAGAAAAGCATCAGATTTTCAAGACAATTTGTATGTTTTAACTCATATTTATGAGTTATATATAAGTTGAAGATTTTAAGCAAGCAGCTTATATGTTACCTCAAAGAATTCTTGGAGTGTCAATACAGAGCTACTTGGTACATGACAAGTTGCAAAGAAGTATATTTCTTCTTTATCTATTTCTTGAGGTAAAAGAGTTTTTTGTAGAAGAAATTTGAAGACTTGGGTTGACGTATTGTGTTTGAAAAGGTTACCTCATATTCAGTATTTTCAAAAAACTTCAAAAAATTCAGATTTGTTGATGTACAAGTCAATGAAGAATCTACTTTCTATGATTATCTAGATTTTGGATACATGGTTGTATTCAAAAATGTGTTCCAATTTAGATCCTATTACTTGATTGAGAAGTGGAGTTAGCCAAAAGAAACTCAAGCAAATACTATCACATTTCACCCTGGTAGAATATGAAAAGATAAAGTATCAACTTGTAGCGTTTGGAGTTCTCAAGGTGAGAAGTTTCTCCACTTATGTTTCAAGTAGGAGTTGCAGATTCTTGGGAAGGACTTGTTTGAACAGAAGGTTTACAACTTTTTAAGAAGCATGGACACTTGGAGACATTCAAGTAACAAATCAAACATTCAATCATGAAGGTTTGATGGGAGTAGATTCTATTCAAGTATTTTGTTGGAGAGATCTTGGTAAGGTCTAGATAGATCTTGAAGATCTTGAACATTTATGAGTCAGTTGTCTATCCTTTGTTTATGAAGATTCTTAAACATTGGAAGAAGTAGGCCAAAGATTCAGATTCTATCATATTTGTGTTGCAGAAAAATAGAAGAAGATACTTGTTATGTTGTAGAAGATTATGAATCCTAAATGCTTTCAGAAAGGTTTTGTTATATAGATCAGCTAACCTTATTCTAGATTTTGGAAAGCTGAAAAGTAAACTCTTAAAGCCATTAGCAACTACAGTGCTAATAAAAGGTTTTAGATATTTTGTCTCAAGACATCGGTATTGATGTTAAGGAAACAATGCTAAATCACTGAAGATCAGATTTATTGAAAGAAGAAGGACATCCAAGATTTCATAAAGTCTAATATACTTTGAAGAATATTGGATACTAGTGTTAAGTCATCCAGGGGGGTGATGAAACATTAAGACTTATTTTCATCCATATGTAAAAGAATGTAGAGTCATACCTACAAGTATTCCTATTTCAGGTATTCCTATATTTCCTTTGTCAGTTTCTCTTTATATTCCAGCTTTGAAAGAAGAAGGAAGAAGGAGAATGTATAGAGAAAGTTCCTCTTAGGTGTTCTTGTTCAGAGAAGGTTCCAAAGTTCTATTAAAGAGAAGCTTGATGTTTTAGAGGTATGTTTGAGAAGTGCACACATATATGTTTATACCAGATTGTGAAGGAAAGAGGTATGAAGGAGTTATGGATGAAGACATGATAACATCATAGATATGAAATTTTGAGACGCATGAGTTGATTTTAGTTGATTTTAGTTGAGTTGAATGGACTTGACTTGAGTACACTCAAAGATGAACCAGCAGTGTTTATAATACACTAAGTTGTAAGTTGTCAGTCACAAGTTCTAGGATTCAATTCTTGATTTTTTTTAGTGTATTTACATGGCATAGCTGAAGTAGGCTGAGAAAGCTTTCTTAAGGTAAATGCAAATATGTGCATCCTAGTGTATGTTTTCATATTTGTGAAGAAAGGAGATAGCAGGTTCAGAGTTAGTACTTGCTATATTTGTTGTCAAGCAGTGATTGCTTGATGAGTACACTATTGTTGGGTGTGTGTAGAAGTGTGAGACACACGAGAAGCACACACAAGGAGCACAAACACAACAAGACACATGGAGAAGGCGATGGCTGCAATAGCTCTCTCTCTATTGACGATGAACTCAACCATAGTAAGAGCTGAATAATATCCCTAAGTACAGAGTACCACCACATATGAGAGTATCAAGTATGTGGTAACATGGGGAAAAAAAACCTCTAGCCAGCACTAGAGTAAAAAGTGCCCATGTATAGGAAAAAAGTTCACATCAAAGCTACTCGAGGAACACATAAGTGTCACAAACCCCCCTGGAGTGAATGATGTGAGCACATACAGGGAGTGACAGATCACCCCCACAAGGTAACAAGCCTAAAGCTTTGCGAAAAGCTTCAAAGTTTTCCCGTGGAAGAGCTTTGGTGAATATGTCTGCCGCATTATCTTGTGTAGGCACATATCCCAAATCTATATCTCCTACATGAAGGTGCTCTCTCACATATTGATAATGCACCTCAATATGTTTGGTCCATGCATGAAACACAGGATTTCGTGCAACAACAAAAGCACTCTCACTATCAATGAGAATATGCGTAGGAGCATCAATCTCCATGCAAAGATCCATCAATAGGCATCTCAGCCATATACACTCCACTGTAGCTGTGAAAACTGCCATGTACTCAACTTCACAACTCATTGTCGCCACTATAGGTTGCTTCTTACTCAACCAAGATATGCATGAGTCTCCAAGGAAAAAGCAATTACCACTAGTGGACATGCGAGTATCATAACAACCAGGCCAATCACTATCTGTAAAAGCATGCAAGCATGGCTGAATATCTCTGCCATAAAAGAGACCTAAGCTCAAAGTGCCTCAGAGATATCACGTTTCACCGCTTGCCAATGCTTAGTGCCAGGGCTATGCATGAATCGACTCAACTGGGAAACTGCATACTGTATATCCGGCCTTGTGTTGCATGCATATATAAGACATTCCACAGCTTGTTGATAAAGAGAAGTGTCAAATGCATCACTGGAGTCCTCAACTGAGAATCTAAATCCTGTCTCAACTGGTGTAGAAACTAGCTTGCAATCCTCAAAGTCAAAATACTGAAGTAGTTTTTCAACATACTTTGCTTGATGCATAACAATTCCCCCCTCAACAGATACAAACTAGATGCCAAGATAGTAGCTCAAAAGACCAAGATAAGTGACATCAAAAGTATGCTGCAAATCAGCCATAAGAATGTCAAGTTTTGCATCACATGACCCAGTCAAGAGTATGTCATCGACATAAAGAAAAAGCACTATAAGATTAGCCCCATTTTTGCATACATAGAGTGTGCTTTCAATTGAACTACATATGAAGCCAAGAGCAATCAAGTGCTTATGGATTTTGTCATACCATGCACGTGGAGCTTGCTTGAGACCATACAAGGCTTTATGCAAGTGACAAACCATATGCTCTTTCCCTCTCATAGCAAATCTAGGAGGTTGCTTCACATAAACCTCTTCTTGCAAATCACCATTCAAGAAGGCAGTTTTTATGTCCAACCGATGCACTTTCCAACCTCGATGGGTAGCCAATGCAACCACGATACGAATGGTAGTCATGTGTGAAGTAGGTGCAAACGTTTCCTCATAGTCAATGCCATATTGTTGTGCATATCCTTTGGCAACCAATCTAGCTTTGTAGCGATCAATGTTACCATCAGCTTTTCTCTTAATCTTGTAAACCCACTTTGTACCAATGGCATTCTTTCCTTTTGGCAATTCACGTAACTCCCAAGAACCATTCCTATGTATGGAATCCATTTCTGATTGCATAGCACTCATCCATTGTGGATCGTCACATGCATCTTCAAAAGAAAGTGGCTCTTCATTAAATGTTGAAGCAATAAGAGAATAATCCACAAAATTACTTGATGCATGGTGAGAGCTTGATCTTGTTCCACCAAGTAAACGTGCACTCAATTTGCTGTCGTGCAAAGTTTGTTTCAACCACTTTGGCATAGATTGTGCACTCCTGATAGACATGCATTCATTATGTAATACATCTTCAACATGTACATCATGTGTGGGCTGAATTTCATGCTCATTTTCAGCCATATTTTGATGCAAATGTTCAGCCATATGTGGCTGGAAATTTTTGGTATTTTTAACAATTTTTCACTGCAGTTTTCAGCCATGGTTGTCTAGAAATTCTCTGCATTTTTAGCCCTATTTGGCTGGAATTTTCAGCCCTTTGAACCTCAGTTGGCTGGTCTATATGGCCATAGTCAAGATATCAAAGAACCAATCCGAAGCCTCACTCACAACCATACATTTAGAATGCAAAGAAGCAGCATAATGACATGTAACAACACATGCCCAAAAATCTAGAGCCATGTTAGCTTCATCATTCTTTACATTTGCTGAATTTTCAGCAATAGACATGCCCGATTCCTTCTTCTTTTCATTACGTATAGCAAGCTTTCTACACTCATCAATAGTATGACTAGCTTTCCAAATCTCCCCATAATTGTTTATCTTCCAATGGATATCTCCTATTTATTGGCTCCATGTGCTAGATATAATTTGCATTAACCAAATTACTTTGAAATAAAACATGGTCATTTAAGCATGTATGTTTGTAGTCATAATCAAGGAAAACAATACCCGAAGCTATTCTTTATTATTTTGTTTATGTCCACATGTTGTTTCCTATGTACTTTGGAGCATCAAGGAGAATGAGTCGATACAAAACAGATAGGTTCGCGGGTCGACTAGCTCAAGAAACTTACTATCTATGGAAGAGACAATGAACTTCAAATGCCCATAGCGACCACTATGATTACAATTAGAAAAAATCCTTTTATGGGAGTGATACACATAGGGTTGAGTGTATGGAATGCACAAAAGTATAAGAAATAAGCAAAATATGCTAAAGGAATGAATGTGACATTCACAGGTGGTACTTCTTATTTTTCAGGAATATGCATAGATTGACCCCGAGATAGAACAATGCAGATTTCTCCAAATCTACTGAATCAAATGCTTTGAAAATTTACAGGCATAAACTAGACACTTATACCTTTCGAATGAGTCATCTTGCACTCAGTTTAAAACTCTGGAGAGAGAGCAGCAGCCTCTACAATATTACTGTTGGCGAAGAAGATGATGCAAAAAATTGAAGGAGGAAGACAATGATGGTCACAAGTGCATGTATATTGCTTCCATGTAATGTACAAGTGATTTCAAGTCTTTATATAGAATCTAAGAGTGTTCCACGACTTTTACAAGTTTAATTTGAATTCAAATGAAGGTGGGAATGGTTGTTGGAGGGAATCAATTCACTTTCCTACAATCTAGGAAAAGTGAAGATCTAGTTTGATCTACTTTTAGGTGATTTGATTTGCTTGATTGAATGCAACTTCAACCACCAAAAATTCTTGGGATTTGGGCTATATATTTTTACCTTTACATGTGTAAAGCTGGAGGCTTTTACAACGGTAAATGAGCCATCAAAAATCTCTTAAAAAATACAATGAATGAGCATATGAAAAAGAACTCTCCAACGGATATTCTTTCGACGCGATAGCCTTTGATGTAGATCAAATCCACTTCAAGCATAGTGTGAGCTTGATGTTCCAACAGCTCCCCCTCAAGCTAAAGTATGCTTGAGTCTTCATTCTCTGATAGGTTGAATACCTGCCATAGCTTTGAATCTACAAAGCTTTATTCCATCAAGTGCCTTCGTCATCATATCTGCTACTTGCTTTTTAGTTGGAACAAAAGAAATGTCGATCTCCTTTGCCATGAGCCTCTCCCTGATGAAGTGGTAATGGACTTCTATGTTCTTGGTTCTCGCATGAAAAATAGGATTTGCTGCTAGATGCATGGAACTTACATTATCTGCAAATATGTGAGGTTTGGAACTCATAAGTCCCAAATCTGTATACAATGCTTTTAACCATATTGCCTCTTGAGTTGCTATGGTCAAGCCTCTATGCTCTACTTCAGTTGAAGATAAAGCAACTGTTGGTTGCTTCTTGGAACTCCATGACACTAGCTTCGAACCTGCAAATGCTAAGTAACCAGATGTACTTTTTCTATCATCCTTAGGTCCTGCCCAATCTGCATCTTGGTAGAGTTTGATATCCAAACCTGAAGAGTAAGGATAGAATATACCGTTGTTGATTGTACCTTTGAGATACTTAAGTACTCTCTTAGCCTCATCCATGTGTGGTCTTCTCGGTGAGTGCATGAACTTACTAAGCACTCCCACACTATATGAAATGTCTGCCCTTGTATGAGTAGCATATATCAAGCTACCTACCAAGCTTTGATACTCTTTAATGTCTTCAATTTTCTCACCTTCATAAACACTAAGTTTATGATTCATCTCCAAAGGTGTACCTGCACGTTTAGTGTTCTCCATTTTGAACTTGAGAAGAAGATCCTGAATGTATCTTCTTTGAGTCAAATACATTCCTTCATCTGTATATATCACCTGCATACCTAGGAAATATATGAGCTCACCTAGGTCACTGATTTTGAACTTTCCTACAAATACTCTCCAATTTGGCTAATTCTTGATCCTTCGGTCTCCAACAAGAAAGAAAGTATATGATTGACGAACGTGTTGATCACAAAGGCCCGACCAGCAAGGTTAATTTGCAAACCCTTCCAATAGTTAAGCTTATTATTAAGTCCCGCGAGGACCTAAGCCCACCTTTGTTCTAGAGTAACACCGAATCCCATGGGGATACCAAGAATGCAAGCAACCCAACCCGATTGAATGTTTTGGCATCCGTGTATAGTGAGGAGGTTGGGTTGATTCCCTTTGATAGCCCTGAATGTAGTCTTGGTATGGTTAGTTCTGGACCTAGAGACCACGCAAAAAGTGTCGAAGAACCATCAAAAGGTTTCGAGGCTAGTATCGTCATTGTGAACAAAGGCATTTGTGTCGTCTTCAAATAGCCTCATGGCCATTTGCCTAGAGTTATGTGGCAAAGTGATGCCTCTTATGCGACCAGACTCCATCTGTTTCTCCACAAGTCAATGAAGTCATTCTATGTTGATGGCAAAGAGCAGTGGGGCCAATGGACAACCTTGCCTGATTGATCCTTTCACTTTGAGTGCCTTTGAAAGTTTCACGTTGACATTGACTTTGGTTGAAGCATTACCAAGGAGAGTGGAGATCATCCTAAGGAATCTTTGAGTACACCCAAGGTCTTTTAGCAATTGTAAAATATAGTCCCATTCCAATCTGGCATAGGCTTTGTCAAATTCAATCTTGAGGAAGACAATGTCTTGATTAGATTCTTCAGAGAAGCCCATACCTTCCCACATATTAATGATGGCTTCCAATATTGACCTTCCCTTAATGAAGTCTTTTTGGTGTTTTCTAAGCCGCTGGTCTAAATGGTAGATTAACATGTTGGCAATGACTTTAGCAAGAATCTGATATCCGGTTTGAAGCATTATGATAGGTCTCCAGTTCTCAATTCTCTTCCTCTCCACTTTTTTATGAATAAGTTTGATGATGCCATTGTTGAGACAAGCAAGAACGGCACCAAACTGGAGTGCCAGGTCCCGGGTTCTTGCCATTCAGAAGCGAATCAATAACTTCAAGGATCTCTTTTTCGGAAATGGTGGCATCAAGCAGAGCGCTCAAGTTGCATGGGATTCTATGCAAGGAAGTCTGAGAGATCGTGGCCATGCAATCCTGCCTATGGGGCGAGAGGGGACATGCACCACCCAAAAGTCTTGTGAAGTGAGCTTCCTTAATGCCAATGTTCTCCTCCAATGTCTTACATTCCACCCCATTCTTGTCAAACAATAGCGGGACCTCATCTCTAATTTGTTTTCTTCTCACAATATTGCACATGTCTTTGGAAGGTCTATCTGCCTTACCAACCCACCATTCCTTAAAATAAATTTGAAGAGTTTTCCTTTTGATCTCCTCCTCGTATCTTAATCTTCCTTTGATATTTCAGAATCCCATCTGAGATTGAATCTTCCCTTTATTAAATTCTTCTTCGAGTCTCCAGAGCTGGCGATATAGGTTTTCTCTACATCTTCGAAGAATGGTTTTGAGAACCTTCGTGGTCCTAATCAAGATCTGATGAGAATTTTCCATCGCGTTTCTCCAACACTTAGCTGGAGAGGTGCAAACGAAGAAGGCCTCAAGCCAAGCGTTAGTGATTTCTTGATGGATAGAGGCAAGTGAGAAGACACACAAACTGGCATGAAACCAAGGTGCCTTGTGTCTTTTAGATAGAGGGGGGAACATGATCACCATTGGGTAATGGTCTGAGACAGTGAGGTCGATACGTTGCGTTAGGGTGGGAGGACCCCATTGACGGATGAGATTCTATGAAATGTAGCTTCTGCCGAGTCTCGCTTTCCTCAAGTCCTCACCCAATTGAAGATTGGACCAAGACAAACCATTCGAGTCCTTGAATTTAACTAGATCTTAAAATAGTTTGGTTTGGTCCCAAGTATCTTTCTCCTGGCAATCAATGATGCAGCACTTGTTGTTCCACCTATTAGAAGGGCCTTCCACCATATTGAAGTCACCGCGGATCATGACATTATGAGAAAACAAGTCTAAGGAGGACCAAGTATCGATCCTTGCAGCATCCTCGTTTGGAGCATACATAGAGATCAGGGAGAATTGAAAGGAGGTGTTGAATGTAACTGCCATCCACCTATGATTTCTTTCTTTGCTAGTGTAGTCAAGCATATTAGCCTAGAAGTGATTGATACCAATGGTAGTTCCACTAGAACCACACTGATGGGTTGTTGAAAACCAGACATGTGACTGAGAGATGCCCTTAAGTCCTTTTTGAAGGTCTTCTCGTTCAATTTTAATCTCCTAAAGACAAATGAAATCCAGGTTTAAGCTTATGTCGCAGAGCCATTGAGCAATAATGGTGGCTCTTGTGGGGTCAGTTAGCCCCCTAGTATTTAGTGAAATGATGATCATTTACTGACACTTCCCTCATTCCGAGGGTGGGACTTCTCTTTTTTCCTCTTGGAGTCTTCTTTCTTTCTTTCTTGAGGGGGGATGGTCCCCACCATGCACCTTCGGTTGAATGGGGCTTTTCCAAGGCATGCCTACCAACTATCTCCCCTAGCGGGAAGCCTCCTGTGGGGGAGATGGAGAGGTTGTTTCCGCTATTGTTGTTCCAATGATGGAACTTTCACTGTCCATATTGTCCTCATTACTTGCGGTGAATCCGTCTTCTTTGCTAGTTATGTGGTCCTCTTGATTGACCTCATTAGAGGGGGGCCACTCCAAGGGTAAGTTACTTGTGCCCGTAAATTCTCGGATCCCTCCCGAATAATCAAGCTCGTTAACCTCCTTCTCGAGGTTGCAATGTAAGTTATTGAGTGACTTTTCTGGTGTGTGGGTCCTCTCCGAAAGTCTCCTTGGGCTTGAGCTTCTTCGATGGCTAGTTTTCCTTCTTCATCTAACCTCTACAAACCCTTTTGATTGGGTTTTTGGGATTTTGTCATCCTTGTCTTTCTCTTCAAAGGCTGGGCTGATCTACCTTGCCTTTGGTGTTTGGGCTTTGCTATAGGGGGCAATCTTTAATTCTATGGCCTTGTTGACCACATTGAAAGCAAGCATTGGGTAGGTTTCTAAAAGTGAACTCTTGAACCCAAGATTCCCCTTCACCCAAGGCAACAATAATTTTTGAGGGGAGAGGAATGCATAGATCTACCTCCACACACATTTGAGGATGCCAATGAGCATTAAACGCATGTTTTGTGCCCTCATATATGAAACCCCCAACATATGCGTGCAAGGCCAGTGGCTTGCACAATATCCCACAAAAAGCCATAAAGGAAATAAGGGAGATTGGGGAGCTCGACCTAGAGAGGGTATCGAAGGCATTTAGAGTTGTCCGGCATGAAATCAGGGACCCATTTGAAGAGGCACAGAGTGGTGCGCCCGACTTGCCAAAACCCAACACTGACGGCCTGGAGTGCCATCTCTTTGTTCTCAAAAACTAGCAAGAGGTATCTAGCTGGAAGGAATAGGCACTTACTCACTACTATGCCATGAGGGAACCACTCTTTGTGAAACCATTGGCGCATAGTATCTAGTGGGGGCTTGGGACTAAATAGTTGTCCAACGAGGAAAATTCTCTTGAGTTCTTCTTGTGTTGAAAGCATCACCTCGCGATTAAGTGCAACCCGAGAGGCCACCACAGTCACTGAGGAACTAGGGGAACCGTCCGCCTCACCACTGATAACTGGAGGTAAATTACTGATAATGAGGGAAGGGACCCTCACATCCATAGAGGTGGCCACAAGGAGAAAGGAGCTAAGTCTTCTTATATCCAAACTAAAATGCCCACACATCCTATCCCGAGATCCAGAAGGCCGAGAAGAAAAAGAACCCTTGAACCTTCACATCTTTTTGTATAATATAAGGGAGTTCGGCTAACCTTCACATCTTCTTTTACTTGTTCAAAAGAACCTTCAATGCTCCGAAGGCTTTGCAAAGGAGAAGGGTCAAACTTAATCCTTGTTGCATAATGAAGGGGTTTACAAATTGACAAGTCACGTGCACAACACTGTCAATCGCTTCACCTTGCGATGGATACCCAACTAGCAGTTGTGAATCACCACTCGACTTTCTCGTTGATACCAATAGTCTAAGATTTAATTAAGCCTGAAACCAGGAGATGGTCGTGATTCCTTCCTTGTCAGTCGCGAAGCCTTCCTTGTAAGTCACGATGGACACACTCTCGAGACATGATGGACACCGCGTTGGTCATGCGAGGCACGATGTAACTTCTTCAGTCAGTCATGATAGGCCTTCAACACCCGTGATTGACACAAAACAAGGGCTGCAATGGAAAAATGCTCGATTAGTCACGATGTATCCATGTGATGGATGCCTGAGACCGCACGATGGATGAAGGAGGCATGCGATGGACTGTGATTCAGGCTCTAGTTAGTCGCGACGGATGCAGGATGCGTGCAATGAATACATTGCCATAGACACACCATTGACATTCACTATTATGAGAAGCGATTCGATGAGTATTAAACATTAGAATTAACAGATTCTTGCTTATTAGTAGATGAACTCCATTTACCTTTGCCCTTGTGATTAGCCAAGAAAGCTTGATGTGCAACATGCATAATTGACCTATTCTGCGTAGACTATTTCTTGCAATAGAACTAAGACTAACTCCTCAGATGTTAAGGCATTTGGATTTCCTGTCATCATCAATCAAAGAGTAGAAGCAAAACTCTTATATAAATTTGTAATACCACTTAGACAGTTTGCAAAAGCGAAATGTTTAACAAGATTTTATCAACAGAAATCAACTACTCCTTTAAATCTTTGATCTTTGTCAAAAAGTTTTCCATGGAATCTCCTTCATTCATGTGCTCACTCTCCAACTCTTTTTGTAGGTAAGCAACACGAGCCTCATTCCTTGCCTAGTGTAAAGTGGTAAGTGTATCCCTAGTGTCCTTTGCTATTTTGTAGGAGCGAATGTGAAGAATAATGGCATGTTCGATAGACAAGGTTATCAATGCATGTACTTGAGTATCTCTTCCATCCCAACAAAGTTGCTCTATAGTAGGTGCAGCAGGAACTACAACATGAACAAGAACCTAAAGAACATCACCTTCAATGCCATCCACATCACCTTCAATAACTATATTTAGAGTTGTAGTAGGATATTTTTCAACGCCCTACACAATATTCCAGAGTCCTTTTGCAACCAATACATGACACATCATATATGCCTATAATGGGTAATTGGTACCATCCAACTTATCCTAAACAACCAACATATGGAATACATCATTCCATTCAACCATGGCCATTGACTTAAATAACCTCATGTAGAAAAATGAGTGTATCTGAAAAAGTTGAAGACAACTACCCTATGGAGTTCTACTAAACTTGTATCAAATTTTGAGGTGCTTATACTAGCAAACCAAATCTTGTAGATATTTTTGGCATGAAAAGACAAAATTTCCTCCATAAGCACAGTGATAACACATTTAAGGTAGAATTGAGCTCAATAATTTTTTTGCAATTTTGAGACTATAACCGGAGGGGTGTCGAAGATGCCCTAGATGAAGCAACAACCTACTTTGATACCAATTGTTGGATTTTGAGGTCTATAGAAGCTATGAATAGCACAAGGAAGAAGAAGAAGCTTGGGGTGCAACACACAATACTGAATGTATTACCAAGAGAATGTACAAAGATAAGTGACCCATTAGGGTTATAGGCTTATATACAAGCTCCAGGAAAAAACCTCCCATGTAAATTTGTTGGTATTTACCACCATTTGGAATTTTCATGGAAGAACAAAGGATTGATAAACAAAATAGAGTTTGAGTTATGGGTTTTAGTAGAGGAGATATGTGCATCTACAAAAATTTTGTGGAAGAACCTTGTATATTAGATAATTGAGCATATTTCCATTTGGACAATAAAAGAATCTCGTATGGATATAGGAACTCGATAGGAGAACAACAAAAAGTTACTTATTGAAGGGCGTAGAACCATCTCACTTGTTGTTCCAACTACTTTTGAAGAAAAAACTTTGTGTTTTTTATGTGTCAACACAAAAAGGGAAACAAATCGTTTGTTAGTTTCTTGAAGTATATTTTAGGAAGAATGGTGTATAAAATATGGATGGAACACAAGACACTACAGGAAAAGAAGTGAAAAAAGATAACTTCTATGAATTGAGCACGTTCGTTATTGTACAAAAAGACTAGCAATAAAATCTAGCATCAATGTTTTGCGAATCTTGGAGTGTTGTACGAAAAGAAATGCAGAGAAAAGGGATGGTATCATATTTTCCTAGATTCTTAGAATGCAAGAACCATGGAAAACTTGAATGATCACAAAACAAAAACGAAGTACATTTGTCTGAGAAAGTAGCAATCAAGCTCAATATCCTCTATAGTTGGTACATGCTAATCCTCGTGGTATGATGTCTATTCTAAATTTAAAAAGATATCTCTACTTCTTGCTCTTCATTTAAGATTACAAGATAAATATGTAGGTATATTTTACTTGGCATAAGCTTGATGTTTTTGATAACTCTAGAATGGGGAATACAATTGTTAAGAATAAAACAGGTAGAAATCTAAAGAAATTTTCTATTGATCAAGGATATTCTTAGCAATATTATTCAATTAAATTTTCTATTGATCAAGGAGATTCTTAGGAATATTATTCAACAGCTATTGCAATGAACATAAATTGAAAATGGAAGTGATCGCTTCTTTAACACCACAACGATAGCTTTTTTCTTAGAGATGAAATAGTTTGACAATTGAAATAGTTTAGTCCATGCTTATGGCTAAAAATGTTTCTCATATATTATGGGTAGAAGTATTCAATGTTCCTCTATACATTATAATGGGAGGTACACAAAGGCACTTTATGAATTATACCTAAAGAAGGATAATCTAGTAAAAATACTTTTGCTATGCATTTCATAGTTATTGGATGGAATAACATGAAATAGGATAACACTTGTAATGGCATAATACATGCTATTTACATTCTAAATGGGAGATACACAAAGGAACCATAGGGCATTAGGTTTTATTTAATTAAAATCCACATAGTTAATTAGAAGGATAAATCCACTCTCATGAATTGAAGATATAACTTCTACATCTCGTATAGATGAAAAGTTTCCTAGAGGATTGAGGAGCAAAAGAGAGTATCACATGACATGTTGAATATGGTTTAGGATTTTAGTGATGGAAGTGTTATTCTCATGGTGTGGATAACATGCAATGATTTATATCTCTTGAATACATATAAGAGATTTGCCTCGAATGCATTGCTTATTTATACTTCTTGCATGGCTGAAACAAAGCCCAAGCATGCTTGTTTTGGTCATTCGAACTTGAATAATTTGCTTTAATTACAAAAAAAGACATGGTCACTATATGTTTGACACTTGATTCCATTGCAAAAGCATGCATTTTGAAGTTTATGTACTTGGAAAAATGCATCATGCACATTTTGCCAAAGATGGTGCTAAACAAGCTACAAGAAAATTGCAAATTGTTGAAAGTGATGTATGTGGTCTAGTCGAAACTCCTTTTTTCAAGCATGCACATTCGTTTACCTTCATTATTGATTCAACTTGCCATACTTGGTTGTATCATATGAATGTGAAGAATGAGCTATTATTTTACTTTATAATATTTTAAACAATGATTAAAAATCTTTGTGGCAAGTAGCTCTTGAATCTTTGTATATTGGAAGATGTGACAAAAGTAATTTACTCAATTCATAACAGATCACGAGCATGGAACATTTCTCTTAGTGCCTTCTTCCATATATAGACGTTTTTCTCTTCATTTTCAAAATGTGAAACTATATGTCTTGTCGCTCACATTTGAGGTCAATTCTCCAAATCATCATGGTCATATTTATACATAATTTGCAAGCTTAATAAGTCAACTAGAGTCTCCAAGCAAGAAATAGGTTGGTCTAAAGAAGGGTTTTGTAAGGACCCTCTCATCTATCTACTCTTCCATGCTCTTTAGAATGGTATCAAAGCATCATCATAATATATACATTATGGGTAATAGTTTTTCAACTAACAAATTGAAAAAAGGTAACGCACTCAACATGGTCTCTAAGGATGGAATCATATTTTCAAGGAAGAAATATATATGGATATATCTATGGAGATGAGTTGATGCATATGCTAAGGAACAAATTACAATTATTCTCTTCAAGCATTAATGTCTAAGTTGCCAGATCCTCCACATGATTTCTTTATTAAGAAATGGTTAGCTAAACCACTTCAAGTGACTAAACAATGTAAAATCAAGGAATTAGTATTGCCAAAAACCTCCATAGAAGAATTTATCAATACAACTACAAGATTGGAACAAATCAAACAACAGTATGGGGCAAGCTCTTCCAATTTTTCATATCCTACAGAACCTAGACCCAGTAATTAAGCTATAGAAAGAGCTTGAAAGCTTAAAAAGGAATAAGCCCCATAAAGAAGAGGAGAGTGTTGTAACTCAGTTGAGAATGAAAATTGAAGCATTCAAGTTACAAAAAGAAGAGGAAGCCCAAGCAGAAGAACTGGCTCAGCTTCGACAAGAGTTGCAGGAACTCAAAGGGGGTGGCATCAAAAATGGGCTATGGTGTACCATGTGCAATAAGCAAGGTCATGTGGTAAGTGAATGTCCATTGTTAAGTGTAACTTGCCAGCTATGTAGGAAAGCTAGTCATGAGGCCCATGGATGTCAATCAAGAGGGATGCCTGCACAACCCTATTGGGCACAAGGAGGTGCTCAAATCTCAACTAATATAATGGCGGCAGCCCCCAGCCAAGGTAACAACTACAATCAAAGACCTAGAGGTAGTTATGGAAATGGGCTTAGAAGGCCAATTATTTGTTTCAGGTGTGGAGAGTGTGATCATTATCAAAGTAAATGCACCCTGCCAAAAAATGCTCCCCCTTGTAGAAATTTACCAGATGCCAAGGATCATTATACAAATTGTTGCCCAAAAAACAAAGCATCTACATCTAGGCCCCATCTCCAAATGATCTCAATAAATAATCATGGAGCAATAGAACGAGCCACTATTGTATAGTCACCATCCACTAGAGTGGTACACTTAGAAGAAATTGATGCCATGGTCATGCAAACAAGAAGCAAAGGAAAAATTCTAGAAGAACCAAACCAGTGATCAAATTCTTTTGGAAGTGACAAAGATTAGAGGGTACATCAGGGCAAATCAGATATATATGAAGATGCAAAACAAGAGAAAAGAAGCTCAACAAAATGTGGAGAGGTAACACATAAATAAGATTTTCCAGAAACTAACGATTTCATTCGGAATGCATATAGCTGTGCCCACAAGGAACTTGAGAAATCAAACATCAAAATTGACCCTAGGGAATCTATTGCTTCAAGATTATTCAAGTCAATTAAAACACAGGTTAGTATTCTTGAGTTGATAAACATGGATGCAAAATTTAGGCCTGAAAGTACTATAGATTATTGATGAGGCTTCCTCATCCACCTTGGTCGCCAAGACTACTACATTAGGCCAAGGGAAGGGTGTAGAAGAAGCACCTCTCATCGACTATAAGAGTCTCACACTAACAACAACAATTATAGGATTAAAGCTACAAGGAGTCATTGTGGATGGTGGGTCTGGCATAAATTTTATGCCTGAGCATACCATAGAGAAGCTTGGCCTATGTCCATCAAGACCAGCCCACTTCATCATTACTTTTGTAGATCAAAGCAAAGTAAGGCCAATGAGGGTGATCCCAATCGTTCCACTGGAAGTACAAGGTAATCTCTTCATTTTGGATTTTGTGGTATTAAAACTGCCCCAGGTAGAAGGGGGATTACCCCTCTTCATTGGAAGACCATGGCTGAGGCATGCAAGTGTCATTCACAACTACGGTAAAGACACTATGTGGGTACAAAAGAAAGGGCAAGAACTTACACAAATACATTTAGAGGAGGGCTCAGATCATCAAGGGAACACCAGCATGATGCAATCAGTTGGCATTTGCATGGAACAAGAAATGGAGGATCAATTGTTGGAATTTTAGTAGGCCCATTACTAATACCATAGGTCCAAGGTTCCATAGGTCCAAGATTTACAACATTGATTCGAGAAATCTTCCAATATTGACAAACCATGAAAATACCACACTTAATCATACAAATGATGAGACAAAGATAGAGAGAGACAAGTTAGAGGACTTGTGTAAAGTGTTACGTAAGCCACTGCTTACTCACACTATCATATATACCAATGTTCAATGTACAATGTGGGAGCAAAAACTCTGAATCACTCTATGTGAACAAAAATAGATGGAAGAGTGAATGTACAAATGTAAGAAACATATTCAGATGTAGGGGTAGAAATCTGAATATGTATGAGATGTGTGATTTGATAGGTTGTAGAAGAGTGAATATGAGTGACAGAAAGATGAAGGATTAGTCTAAAACTGATAATCAGTAAACCCTCATCTAACTTTAGGCTATGGAAGACCCTAAGTCAGATACGTGTTTGAAAGATCACATACTTACAAAGGTAGCAAAGAATGCTAACAAGTTTGCTATCAAAAATCCTCAAACTCATATGAACATATCTTCTCGGACACCTCATCCGAACATGCATAAAGCATACATGTACTGATTCTCTTGTACCTATGCCGAATAGGACTCCTCCTGATATGGATGCCACTGCCTCCATAAACTCCAAGTAGTACCTATGTGCATAAAGAGAATCTCTACCTAAACTCTTAACATAAGATGTAAATCTTATGTTAACCACCATCTAATGTCTTTGAAATAAACCGAAATCTTCATGTAGAAGACAATCTTCAAATACATCATGTGAATGGTCGATCCACACCACCAAGATGCTGCTGGGTAAATCCTCTCCATAAGCAAGAGTGATCACACTCTTCTTCTGCAAGAATAACTCCATAGACACTCCTCAACATGCTCCAAGATAGCACCATGGCTGCCCCATGTGCTAGAAGCACCACCTCTATTGAGGTACCAAAGCTCCAAAGCTTGGTGTTGAACTAGGTGAAGGATGCAATAACAATGAGCCAAGCATGTGTTTATATAGTATTTGTGTATCTCTTGAAAAGCTTCTCAAAAGCATAAAACACATAAAAATTCTCTTGTGATCACTATTTTCAAAACGGAAATGTGTCATCGTCTAATCGTGTGACAAACGAAAAAGAAAAACACTTTTTCGCTTTTTTTAAAAACTTCTTCACGCAATCGTGCTGAACGGGGTTTGAACCCGCATCGGTAGGTTGAGAAGCGATGCTTTTTCCACTGCATGAGGTGTTGTTGTGTTGTAGAGAACCTCTAAAAAAATCTACAAATGTTGTAAGCTCTAGAACATTTTGACCAACAAATTTACATATGTTGTAAACTTTGGACATTTTGTCCAATAGGATATTGGATCTTTGTATTCCAACAATCCCCCATGCAATGTCATATTGGTACAAAATGAATTGGATCTGCAAACTTCATTCATCTACAAAGTGTCATAAGCTTGAAACTTGTACTCCCCAAATTGACCTTCAAACCTTTTCTTCAAAAGTCTTCTTCAAAATTGAATTTGAATTTCCTTCAAACTTCAAAAACCTGAACTTTTTGAATATGAACCATAATACTTGAGAAAATATGCAAACAAAATATCCAATAGTTGTTACACTTATGTGTTCCTCGAGTAACTTTGATGTGAACCTTTTCCCTATGCATGGGCACTTTTTACTCTAGTGCTGGCTAGAGGTTTTTTCCGCATGTTACCACATATTTGATACTCTCATATGTGGTGGTACTTTGTACTTAGGGATATTATTCAACTCTTACTATGATTGAGTTCATCGTCAATAGAGAGAGAGAGCTATTCCAGCCATCGCCTTCTCCATGTGTCTTGCTGCAGTTGTGCTCCTTGTGTGTGCTTCTCATGTGTCTCACACTTCTACACACACCCAGCAGTGGGAGCAGAGCAAGTTGAGCTCCTTCTCAAGTTTCATTTTTTGTGTCATGGTGTGCGTGCACTTTTAACAGTGCAAATTGACTTCCGAGCATAGAATTGTGAATTTTAGCAGCCAAGAAACATTTCCACCAGGTGCTCCAGGTTTTACCCCCATTTCAAAGCCATTCATGCAGTCAGAGTCACTATCAGAGTGAGGATTTGTGAGCTCAAATTTCAGCACTCATTTCAACTTTCGTCAAAGTGAAGATTTTATTACATTCTTGTTCCTTAGTGAAATAGCGGGTAGCAATGACTTGTTTGGCATGCTTCAAGCTAAAGATAAGCTTGATGGGACCAACTATCCGATGTGGTCTTACATGATGAAGCATGTTCTTGTTGCAAAACAACTTTGGAACATAGTGGCAGATGTAGATCAAAGACCGGTAGGTGCTTCTACTTCACAATCTACTGTCAGAGATGGAGCTTCTTCTTCAAATACATTGGTTTTTCCTTCTCCACCTACACAAGAGCAGCTTAGATGGGATGGAAGAGATGCTCAAGCTCATGCTTTGATTGCACTTTCAATCTTCCTCTTCCACTCATTCCTCTAATGATGGTGATTTGCAAACGAAGAAGAGATTTCCCACCTAATACAAGAGTGAAGCACATGTTTGGATATAGGGAACTTGCAAAACTCTTATGTGGTTTCAAGAGAATTGATAAACTAATGGAAGACTATATGTGTAAGCTATGTGTGTTGTATATAAGAATATAGATTCAAATTGGAAATCATGCCAAAGAGATCCATGGCAATTAACATTTCATACTTTTAGATGATGTGAGTCTTTTGGGACTCTCATCAACAAATTGGTCATATTGTTTAATAAAGCAAGTGGATTATAACATGATATCATGTTTGGATATATACAAAAAGCATCTTGTATTATTCCTTGTGGATCTATACAAGCACATAGTAAGAAAAAATGAGGGTTTATGTAGCTCTTATTGATGAAACATATTTAGAAGATTTTTTATCTAAAATCTTTTAGATCTAAAACCTTTTCAATCGAAAATCTTTTCAATCTTAAATTTATTCAATCCAAAATCTTTCGGATCGAAAACTATTTCAATTGATTTTTTTCTTTGATCGAAAATCTTTTCGATCAAATTCTTTTTCGATCGAAAGATTATCGATCGAAAAAAAGGGCATACAAATTTTTATTGGAGGATATTTGGAAAATCTTGAATTTTTTGAATTTATTCCGTATTTTTTCACTATTCTATTGATTAAATGCAACCTAGGTTATTAGCCTACTTCCTTGGCTTAGAACTTGTGTATACAGATTTAGGTATATTCATCACACAAAGGAAGTACATACATGATATGTTCGTAAATTTTAAGATGGAGAACACTAAAGTTGTAGGTATTCCTATGGAGTCCAACCATAAGCTAATTTCACATGAAGGTGAACTACTTGACGATGTTACAAGTTATCAACAACTTGTGGGTAGTCCTAATTATGCTACTTTGACAAGAGTAGATATTGACTATGCAATAAGTACATTGAGTTAGTTCATGCATATACCAAGGAAGCCTCACATGGAAGTTGCAAAAAGGGTGCTTAAGTATCTAAAGGGTACAATGAGTGAGGGATTGTTCTATCCCTTCACTTCTCACATAGATATAAAGATGTATTGTGATGCAGATTGGGCTGGCTCCAAGGATGACAGGAGGAGCACTTCAGGGTACATATCTTTTGTAGCTTCAAAACTCATACTAGGATTGAAGAAATCATAAATACCACTGAAGTAGCCATTACCACACCCTCTTTTAGCTTGCACACCCTAATATACCGTTCTCAACTCTTCTCATCAATCCCTTGGACAATAACTCCTCTTCCTTAGTTGAATCCGTTTTAGGTCACCCACACTGACACCTTGTAGTGGGTCAACCAGCCCCTACTTCTACCATGTTAGGATATCCTACATCACAATCAATCCAAACCATTTTTCCCTCATGGCCTATTCATCCATATTTTCATCCATGTTTCAACCTTGACCACCCTTAACCAAATTGTCACCTTGGGTTTCCATTCTAGAAGCTACATTCTTCTTCATGGCAGACGGGTTCTTCCCAAGGCTCTCAAGCATTTGTAACATCTTCACTTTTCATCGATACCACAAAAATCGCACCTACCATCCCCATATTTATGGTAGAACCTTCACACACTTCCACATTCGATCCTATGGAAATCTCACCACCGACAACACCTCCCCCTCCCCCAACACTTCCATCGTCTCCCATTCCCCCTCCACCAACATTGCCTACATCCAGAACACCATCTTGCATTGCATCCACAATTCCCATCCCCATTCCCCCTCCTCCTATGTTTCCACCCATACATACAACATCTATGGATGAAGACACTACTTTCAATACAATGCTTCAATGTGAAAGCCAACTAAGACATGAATATCAATACTTGGAAGAGTGCAATGTAGCAATAATTGTTGAATCTATCTATCTCCAAGAAAGATTAATAGAATTTTAGGAAAGCAACAAGGCTTTATAGGACCATTACCACACTCTACAACAATCCCACAATGAACTTCATTCCAAACTTCAAATTGTGGATCATGAGGCTGTAAAGGAAATTGAAACCCACTTGCACATACAAGTGGAGTGCAATGCCAAACTCCAATGAAATATTTCTCTCTTACAATGACATATGGCAACTACACTTGATGAGAACAAGCACTTGCAATAGAAAAAACAGGATAATATGGAAGAAGCTATTGAAGATATCTCTGGTGTGGAGATTAATACATTTGAATTCCAAGCAATCCCATATAAGAGTATCCACACAATACTAGAAGATCATGCCGACCTTTTGGAATCATACAAACAGTTAATCAAAGAGATCAATCAACTACACTGACTATAGCCCACAACAAGCACCCCTCTCCAAGAAGCAATCTCAATTCATGTAGAATCACAAGTGGTAGTAGCATTGAAGAACCAAATAGAAGAATTATAAGCAAAATTACTTTAATATGAGAGGCCACCTGGCACTTATGCATTCCACTTGCTCATGGTCATCATAATACCCTCACATAAATTGATTCCTTATTTCAAAACTAGCAATCAGATATGTGGTTGCTACAATTGAAACACATGAGAACTTAGTTTGGGATGATTTTAGGAAATAAATACATAAATAATTCTAACTTGAATACCTTAGTGAAAATAGTAGAGAGTGATTGATGAAATGGATAAAATAATATAAACCTCAAACATCCATTACAAAACTTCATAGCGAATTCATGAGAAGATTTTCCCAACTCCCAGAGGTGGATAACCCTTCTCTTAGACCTCATATCCGTTATTAATTTCCTTAAAATCCTGAGTCCAAATGTAAGAGTAGAAGTAGAGAGAAGAATTGAAGGGCCAAGGAAAAGATATGGTTTGACTTATGACTAGGCTATTGTAAGGAGTGTAGTTGAAGTTGTTGCTCACATGAAACAAAGGAAATCAATGCTTTATAAACAAACACCTAGTCCTCAATGTAATGTGCCAAATTTTAATGAACCTAGGGAGATATATGCCACTATAAAGGTTGATGTAGCATCCTCATCTAGAATGCCTAATGAACTTCAATTAGAAATCCTTTGGTATTAATTTTTTAAAATATGATGATGATGCAAACCAACTTGATTAAAGAAGTCACATCACTTCAAAATATGGTATATTCTATAGTGCTCAAGAGAATACTCTTTTAAAAAAACTAGCTAAAACAAACTCTCAACCCATTTTACCTCAACAAGTTTCTCAAATTACAAAACCTCAACCACCAATTCCTTAGCCTAACTTTCAAAGGACTTTTAATCCTGATTGAGGAAAGAAAGCTAAATGTTAGGAGATGTATCTGGTGTGATGCCATTGACCATCTCACATATTTTTGTGAGGCTTTGAAAGAAGCTAAAGAGAAAGGATTTGTGGTTGATATTGATACAAAATTATGTGAATATAGGTCACATTTTCCTTTAGCTATAAAATGGGGAAAAGGGGATATGAAGAAGTTATATGAAAATCTATCAACCTCTAACCTAGGGGCCTTTGTTGTGAAGCTAGAGAGCATGGAGAATTTTGATCAAGACTCTAGCCTATCTGATGGGAATAAAAATTATTCCATAGAAGCTCTAGTCAATGCAAAAGATGCAATTATGCAAAAGAAATCTTAGAATTCACTTGTTGACCAATTCTCTGTCTATTCTCATATTGCTAGTGGAGGAAAAGAGATGAGAAGCAAGATGAAAATGAGTTTGGAAGGAGAGTGACATGAAAACAGTCAATCGAAGTACCTAAGAAAGTCCATTTTGAAAAAGGAGGAGGTTCTAAATCTAACCAAAAAGGAAAAAGAGAACTAAGGGGAGGCAAAAAAACCATGATAAGTGAACAAAATCAATCAAAACAAACTGATGAACAAAAACTTGAGAAACGAAATGAGAATAAAAATGATGATAAACAAATAAAGAAACAAAAAAGAACTCCTACGGAAATTTTAATATCTAAGATTGAATAAGAAGATGATTCTAAAGAGATATGTAAGACTAGAATAGAAACCAAAGTTCTGGATGATCGGTCTGCATGTGCTAAGATTTGATCTAAAGATGATTTGCAATCACTCCAAGTGATGAACATCAACCCAAACTAGTTACAAAAGTGAGAACAAATAAGAAAGTATCATGTATGCTCACAAGAGAAATTATGTGATGATTGCTTACCTCTACGTGAGTTTGGAGCATATTTTGACCAAAAAATTTATTAGACTCCACTATTGAGTGGGACAATGGTGGAGAATGGATTGATGCCTCCCAAACCCTTGTAAATAATTTTGAAAGTTTTTCTATTTATTTTCCTTCACCAAAATTGCAAAATTTTCATAACCAAAACATACCCAAAAAAACATAAAACCTCAAGAAAAATACTTCAAAAAAAAAGGGATTCATATTACTCAATGAGCACATTGAACATATCATTGAAACTTAATCCACTTTCTCATTACTTGAAGAAATTCAACAAACATTACAAGATCTAAATACTCCAAGATTTGTGCTTCTTAAGTCCATAAAAAATAAGATTTGATTTCTAAATTTATAAAAGCTCCTAGGTACCTCAAGAGAAATGAGCTCCAAAGGCCTAGATTGTTTGAAGGAGGGAGCTACATACTTTTGGATGGCCACATATAAAAATGAAGTTCAACTCGTTCCAAGGTTTCCAACATCCATTCATGAAAAAGACCCCAACATGCAAGGTTGCTCCAACATAGAATCCAACTCTAAAGTGGCAACCAATGGCCAATGCACACTCGATCCATGAAACATTTAGGAACACAACTTTAATCAAAACATATGGGATGTTAAACCACAATCGTTTACTTCATTAAGTCCCATGGTGAAAGGATTTTCTATCTCCTCTCCTAAAGTGTTAATAAGGCAGTACATGCCTCTCTATGCAAGATCCATGTGGTCATTGCACTGCCTTTCTATTGTGCACTTTTTAAGGCCATTTGCACTTTGGGGTATGCATACAATGAGCACCACTTTACATGGCCTTACATCATATACTATTTTGGTATTCCATGCACATGAGAGTGATACTTCTACTGTGAGGTCATCAATGACATGTATATTGTGCTTTGTGTTACTAATGTTTCCTCGCAAGTTATTTGCAATGCTTCTAGAGAAACAACTTCTCTCTGGTTGCTAGTGCTAGTAGAGAGAACCTTGTTCATATTGAATCCAATCGATTCATATCTCAAAATGTACCAAGCCATAGGTGGAGCCACCATTCAATATCGAATAATCCCATGTTCAAAAATAGCAAACATGATATGAAGATATCCTAGAATAGCTCATGGGGATGGATTGAATCTAGGTAGGTTTTCTACATCCATTTTTAAATCATAAAGAAATTGGAACATTTCAAGGTTATAATAAGAGAATATTAAGAAGCACTTCTTCAAGGTTATTATCAGAGAATATCAAGAAGCATCACCAATGTGAAAAAAATTTAACTCTGGAAAGAAATGGTTGTAGGATGCAGAGCTTCACACTCATTCCTACATCACTTCAAGAGCCATCTAAATCAATTCATAGTCCACAAAACATCCTCAGGTGAAATTATTCCATCTTCAGAATAAAATGGCTCATCAACAACCACAACTTGGGCACCTTTCTCAAGTACCTCTTTCGCTTTTTGTACCATTCCTTTTTGTTCGCATTGTGTAGTATGCATGCACATGTCCATCTTACAAGGCAATACACAAATACTTTTTCCATCCCTTTTTTCCCATGCAATGCACTAACTAGTACCCCCATATTGTTGGAAACAAAAGCTAAGAAATATCACTTGCAATTTCTATAGGATATTATTCTACAAGAATTTTACAACCTCAATTCCCATGCTTTCTCGAGACCAACACCATGCAAATTGTCTCTAAGGTGATCACTGTAGGAGACGGGGTGTTGAAGCTAGAGACTCATCGAAGTAAATTTTAAAAGCCAAAGGGAGAGAAGATGGTTTGGCTTGTGAAGAATTAAAGCAAGAATAATGATGGACGTAGTCAAGCATTACAAATAGGCTAGTGGGCTGCCCAAAATTCCAAATCTATCCCTCAAATTAGCCATGTTTCAGTAAAAACCCACCCGAAAATATATTTCTAGAAGCCATTCTTATAATAATCATATTTGTGCAAGCTGAGTCCTCTAGCTTGATGACTAATTCTTGAATTCTCTAGGATTTTAAAGGATTTTTTTTAGCACTCAATTCATACCTTGAATGATGGTTGACGATCTACTTTGAACGAGTTCATAGAGTGCGATGAGGTTCAAATTGTGGAACTCACCTGCAAATGTTAACTAACCTAAAATTCTTCATAATTCTCGTTCTCAATAGAATATGTATCATCTCTATCATTGTCTCTTTTTTCACGAGGAATATGGACAAGAATATCCTTAACTTGAGAAACTCTAGTGAGTAATACCCCATCTACTTCATTATGAGAAGCTTTGATACGCTTCATTGACTTGTTCTAATAAAATTGATTTGCTAATCTCATTAGGAAAAAATTCAACACATGAAGTGCTTAAATTTTCTTCCCATACATTTTCTTTCTTCTCAATAACGTTCTAATAAAATATAGACAAAAAAATTCAACACATGAAGTGCTTAAATTTTCTTCCCATACATTTTCTTTCTTCTCAATAACCCGAGTACTTAATCTTGTAATTTATATCAATTTGATGTGCATAGACTAAAGCTTCCTCAACAAAATCATTTCGTGATCCTTCAACATTATCGTCACATTATTTTTTCTTCTCATCTTTATAAATCGGAAAGTTTTCTTTACGCAAATCACTTTCTTTTTTGAGATATAGCTATTCTCTTCCTAATTCATAAGCTCTTTTTTAACTCTTGATGTATTTGAATATTGTAATCACACAACTTTAAGCTAGACGTTTGAAATGAAATCAACTACTCCTATCTACTAGCAACCACAAAATAAACAAGCTATGGAGGAAGAAATGAAAGATATGAAAAGAAGATGTAATGAATTAAAGTAGAAATAACTTACATACAATGCTCTATGAGCATGAAGACTCCATGAAGAAATGATGCACAGTCTTGGCAATGGGCTAGAGTGAATTTCATATGAGGAGTGAAGGAAGGCCCTCCTTATATGGAGATGAGGGCAAACCTCCTTGCATGTGGGATAAATGGACTTGCATAAAAGGGTCGAGCATGGAATTGTCAATGCCCCACTCCATGTGATGACCCTTTTGTTTTTAATATGGGAAAGGAGTGGCATATGGGATCACTTGGTTCATTGGGTTTTAGGATCTAAGGACCCATGGGATCCTTAGAAATAACTTGAGCATATGGAATCCAAGTTTGGCACATATGGAATCTCTTGGTTTTCATGGACATATGGCATCCATGTGGTATTTGTATCCATGGACATATGGGATTCATGGTGTTGGGACATATGGCATCCCTGAGATCTTTAGACATATGGGACCCGAAGTCATATCATTACACATTTGAGATCCAAGTGATTGTGGGGATCTACGGACATATGGGATCCGTAGACATGTAGGCTTTATGTCATGGGGTAGGTGTGTTGTTTTTTTACCCTTGTGATCCTTTCATTTGATTTGATGATGAAGACCTTATTTGATGCATTTATGGGGTCTTTTATGTATTATGATCTCTACTTTTGTCTTGTACACTTATTTCATTTAGTTGTTGCAGAAGCTTTGGTTCTTCTCTCCATATGCTTGAAAGGGAACCTCTAAAACTCTATGCTTTATGATATACATTATGTGAGATACAAGATTTGAGATAGAATGTGTGTACATAGAGTTATCATCCTTAAGATGCCATTGGCAAGATACTACCGTGTCTATGCATGGTGGTGTCTAAACCCATTACAAGGAGCCATTGTTGTGTGTCAATACATGATGAGGCATGCTATTGAAAAGAGTACTCTATATTTTAATCTTATAATGAGCCCTCACTTTCTAGAGAAATGCTCTTTTAGCAATAAATTGCATGCTTGTGTGGTTGTTGATTCTCCATTCACTACTAGTGGAATCAATATATCATGCTAGTTAATGGCTAGATTATAAAAGTCCAACAATAAAGGCTTTGAAATTGCATGATACACTTATAAAATAAAATTCTCAACATTCTAGATTTTCAAAGTGTGCTTTCATAAATTCAGAAATCAAGTCATATTAATGAATTAAATTAAGAAGCAAAAATCTTGAATTGTTTGAATCTTGTAATCTTTGTCGAATCTCTTCAACTAAAGAGAAAATGGATGACGTTTCAATGAAGTTTTCAATATGTTCATCAAGTAATATGAATGCTTATTTCTTATAGTAGTTTTCTTGGGTAAGAGAAAAATCCATTGTTCACTATTCTCTCGCTCAAGGATGGTTCTTAATAGAAATTTTGATCAAAATACACTCCAAACTCATGTAGAGGTACACATTTGTCACATACTTGCTCTAGTGAACATATATGAGTCTTTCTAAGTTGATCTTGTTGGAGTTAGACGTCTGCGGAAGCACGCGAACAGCACAAGGAAGAAGAAGAAGCTTGGAGCACAACACACAAGACTGAATGTATTACTAGAGAATGTACAAAGATAAGTAGCCCATTAGGGCAATAGGCGTATATACAAGCCGGGGGAAAAAAACCTCCTAAAGAGGGAAAAAAGTGCCCCGGCGGTCCTAGAGTGTTCACACACATCACTACCTAAATATATCAACAAATCCCCCTTGGGAGTGATGCGGTGAACAAGGAGCTGGCACTCATGTATAAGGAAGTGCCGAGCTATGTGGAAATCACTCCACAAAAGGAAGTAAGCCCAAAGCTTTGCGGAAAGCTTCAAACTTCTCCCTAGGCAGAGCCTTCGTGAAAAGGTCTGCAATGTTCTCCTGCGTGGGCACATATGCCAAGCTGATCTCCCCAGCAGAGAACCTCTCCCTGACATAGTGATAATGCACTTCAATGTGCTTAGTGCGAGCATGGAACACAGGGTTCCTCGCAACTGCCAATGCGCTCTGACTGTCAGTGAAGATGGTGGTGGCAGAAGACTGGCCAACACCCAAATCAGCCATAAGGCGTCTGAGCCACACACACTCAACAGTCGCTGTGAAAGCTGCCCTATACTCAGCCTCACAACTGGAAGTGGCCACAGTAGGCTGCTTCTTGCTCAACCAAGATATACATGAGCTACCAAGCATGAAGCAAAAACCACTGGTGGACACACGAGTGTCATAGCAACCAGCCCAATCTGAGTCAGAAAAAGCATGCAAATCTGGCGGTAGTGATCCCCCCTTGGGATAAAACAACCCAAGTAGCCGAGTACCACTCAAGTAGCGAAAGATGCGCTTAACCGCTTTCCAATGCGTGACTCCTGGGCAATGCATAAACCTGCTCATCTGTGAGACAGCAAACTGAATATCTGGCCGAGTAATGCATAAGTAAATCAAGCATCCAACAGCCTGCTGATAGAGAACAGCATCAAATGCATCTCCAGCATCATGAAGACTCAATCGTAAACCTGTCTCCATAGGAGTGGCAATAGGCTTACAGTCTTCAAGGCCAAAACGCTGCAATAATGTGTCAATATATTTCGTTTGACACAAAGCCATTCCACCATCAACTTGCATAAACTGAATGCCCAAATAGTGATGCAAATGCCCCAAATCAGACATCTCAAATGAGGCATGCAAATCAGCCTTGAAATCAGCAATATGCTTCTCAAGAGGACCAGTGAGCAGCATGTCGTCTACATAGACAACAATGATCAGAAGCACATCATTAGCACGCTTAACATATAAGGTGCTTTCAGTTGGACTGTTCTCAAAACCATGTGCAATCAGATAGGCATGTATTTTCTCATACGAAGCACGTGGTGCTTGCTTTAAACCATATAACGCCTTCTTTAACCTGCACACCTGGTTTTCATGCCCTTTCTGCACAAAGCCACGGGGCTGAAAAACATACACTTCTTCATGCAAGTCACCATTCAGAAATGCTGTTTTAATGTCCAACTGATGTACATTCCAACCATGATGGGCTGCAAGTGCACAAATGCTCCGAACAGTAGTCATACGGCATGTAGGTGCAAAGGTCTCATCAAAATCAATGCCTCTTTCCTGCGCATAACCCTTTGCAACAAGCCTAGCCTTATACCTATCAACTGTACCATCAGGTTTACGCTTCAGCTTGTATACCCACTTAGTGCCAATGGCCTTCTTGCCAGGAGGCAAGTCACATAAAGACCATGTACCATTCTTCATTATAGCATCATATTCAGATTGCATAGCAGCCATCCAATTTTCTGAATTTTGTGCTTCATCAAAAGAAACAGGCTCATTCTCATCACAGAGACTAGATGCAGCCATAGCATAGCAATCTGATGCAAAGGAGGTACTATGAGAGCCTGAACGAGTACGATATGACAAAGGTGCATCTAATTTGCTGTCACGCAAAGTCTGCACCAGCCATTTTGGCATAGTTTTTGCCTGTTCAATATCAGCTCTCTCATCAACAAGTGCATCATGTAAATCTGCATCAGAAATGGAATGATCTGCATCATCATATGAAACCTGCAAAGGCTGAGAAGTTGCCTCATTAGGACCAGCGCTAGCCTGTCCACCTGTAAAAAGAGGCATCAAAGTATCATACATGTCTTTGGAGCTAACAGATGTCTCCTTAGTACATGAAAGCAATGGCTGAATAGCATCTTCCACAAAGACAACATCACGGCTAACCAGAATGCGTTTAGTCTGTGGATGATACAGACGATAGCCTTTACTTTCAGAACTGTACCCAACAAAAATACATTTTACTGTCTTATCATCCAATTTTCTGCGATGTTGTTCAGGCACTAATGCATATGCCAAACAACCAAAAACACGCAGATGAGCAACAGATGGCTTGCGGTCATGCCAAGCCTCATATGGAGTGATAGACTGCAACGCTTTGGTGGGACACCTGTTCAGTACATATGCTGCACACGTGACAGCCTCAAGCCAGAAACTATGTGGTAAAGCCTGACTTTTGACCATGCACCTCGCCATCTCCATGAGTGACCTGTTCTTTCGTTCAGCAACTCCATTCTGTTGAGGTGTATACGGCATTGTACACTGGTGTTTTATCCCACGTTCAGCCAGAAATGCATTAAAATCTGAAGACATATATTCCCCCCCTCGATCAGAACGGAGGGTGCCCATTTTACATGCTGACAGATTTTCAGCCAAAACCAAAAACCGTTTGAAGCACATGAACACTTCGGACTTTGCTTTGAGTGGATATACCCATGCATGCCTGGAAAAATCATCAATGAAAGTCACGAAGTAAAGGTAATTTCCAAAAGAGGGTGTCTGCATAGGACCACAGACATCACTATGTACAAGCTGCAATTTTTGCATAGCCCGAACTGAACCATCTTTTGGAAAGGAAGAACGCTGCATTTTGCCCAAAATACAGCCTTCACAAACATGTTTTCCAGGTGCCTCAAGTTTGGGCAAAGAGGACACCATTTTAGATTTCTACAAGCGTAACAAGCTAGCAAAATTCAGATGACCAAAGCGTGCATGCCAAAGCTTTGCATCTGACATAGCCTGAGAATCATGAACTGCACATGCCGAATCATTCACAGATCTTTCATAGTCTATGAGCTTATACAGCCCACGACATAAAATGCCAGAAGCAATAATCACATCGCCATTTGAGAGATCATGGACTGTACACCTGTCATCAACGAATTTCACAACCAAGCCAATCTTGGCTAATGTAGAAACTGATAACAGGTTCTTTTTGATCCCTGGCACAAATAAAGCATCTGACAAAGTGAAAGAACTACCATCAGCAGTAGTCAGAATGATCTTACCAACTCCCATAACAGGATAAGAGGAGTTATTGGCGCATGTGGCAGTATTCCCTGTAGGGGCAGGCTCGAGTGAAGAGAAGAAACTGCGCTGCGAGGTAATATGTTTGGTCGCCCCACTGTCAAAGTACCAAACATCTGAGTATACTGCAGACATGCACTGATCATGAGAAGATGGGTCAAAACTGCAGACAGTAGTAAACGCCCATTCTTCTTCCTGCACAAGATTTGCAGACTCTGTTTTTGGTGTAGAGGCCTCTGCAACAACCATTCCAGCCTCTTTCTTCTTTTCCTCTTTAGCAGCCAGTTTTGGACAGTTCTTTATAATATGATCATTTCCTTTACAGTACTTGCAGAACAATTTCTGCTTTTCTGATTTCTTCTCATCTTTATCCTGGTTCTTCGATTGTGCAGCATTTGCAGATTTCTGCTTACTAGTAGAAGAGCTCCATTTTCCTTTGCCCTTCTGACTAGCCCGGAAAGCTTGATCTGCAACACGCATAATGGACCTGTTCTGCCTGGACTGATCTTCCTGCAACAGAACAGAGACTAATTCCTCAAATGACAAGGCATTTGGATTGCCTTTCATCATCAATCGAAGAGTAGAGGCAAAACTCTGATATGAATCAGGAAGGCCATTCAGAAGGGTCTGCACAAGTGAGCTATCTGGTATAACCTCATCAGCAGAAATCAATTGTTCCTTCAGGTCTTTGATCTTTGTAAGAAAACTGTCCATCGAATCACCTTCATTCATGTGCTCACTCTCCAATTGTTTTCGGAGGTAAGCAACACGAGCCTCATTCCTAGCCTAGTACAAAGTGGTAAGTGTATCCCAAGCATCCTTTACTGTTCTGCAAGAGCGAATGTGAGGAATAATGGCACCTTTGATAGACAAAGCTATCAATGCATGTGCCTGGGCATCTCTGCCATCCCAACGAATCTGCTCTGCAGCAGGTGCAATAGAAACAGCAGCACGAACAGGAATCTGCGGAATATCATCTTCAACACCATCTTCATCAGCTCCAACACCTGTATTTGCAGTACCTGTCGTTACAGGTGTAACAGGACGTCTTTCAACACCCTGCACAATGTTCCACAATCCTTTTGCAACCAGTACATGTCGCATCATATAAGCCCATAATGGGTAGTTGGTACCATCCAACTTATCCTCAACAGCCAACATACGAAATACATCACTGCTTTCAGCCATGGCCGGTGACTAAAATACCTTGATGCAGAAAATTGACTGTATCTCAAAAAGTTGAACAGAACTACCCACACGAGTTCTGCTAGACCTGTAGCAGACTTCGAGATGCTTAAACTGGCGAACAGAAACTGGTATATACCTTTGGCACAAAAGGACGAAATAGCCTGCACAAGCACTGTGATAGTGCGTTCGGAGGCCGAAACGAGCTCAGATCGCGATTTCGGCACCACAAAGCGAAGCAGTTTTGATCTCGGAAACACCCTGAGTATGCTCACCAAATTTTGTGCGAATCTGAGACTGCAAACGAAGGAGTGTCGACGGCGCCCTAGAAGAAGCAACGACCTGCTCTGATACCAATTGCTGGAGTTAGACGTCTGCGGAAGCACGCGAACAACACAAGGAAGAAGAAGAAGCTTGGAGCACAACACACAAGACTGAATGTATTACTAGAGAATGTACAAAGATAAGTAGCCCATTAGGGCAATAGGCGTATATACAAGCCGGGGGAAAAAAACCTCCTAAAGAGGGAAAAAAGTGCCCCGGCGGTCCTAGAGTGTTCACACACATCACTACCTAAATATATCAACAGATCTTGATTCCTTGCATGATTTGGTCATATTTTCACAACTTTTAGTGACTATGGACTAGATCTAGATTGAATTTGAGCATTTTTTTCCTTCATCCATTGCTTTGGTTTCCATTCTCATTTGAGCTATAAATGGTTGCCCAAGAATAGCCTCATGCGAATAGTTATTGTCGAAAATGAAGTGAAATTATTTTGAAATTCCACCTATCATCAAAGGAACATTGGCGCATGCTCTCAATAGAATTCTTGATCTATTATTTGTAGTCCTCATTATTGAGCCATGCACTTTATCTGCTAGCCTCTGAAAGTTGTCATATAATTTGTTTGGGATCACATTTATCTCTGATTCGAAGTCAACAACTTCTATAGTTGAACATGATTCAAGCTCATCATCTATTTTGATTTTCATTTTTGGTGTTGCTCTTGCCTAGATGTTCTTATTGAATTGGTTCTCATATGCTTTTGTATCCTCATTAGGAATAATGGGACCAAGGAACTTTACATTCACTTTTCAGGTCTCAACTTCATCATGTTCATCATCAAATGAGCCACTTAGTGTTACTGCATCATTCATGACTTAGGTAACATTGGGTGACTCTTCCATCTGGACATCTTGTGAAAGTGGGAATCTCTTCCTTTTAACAACATTTATAAAATTGTCTTTGAATTTAGGCTTTTCCATTGAAAGTAACTATTCTAAAGAACATTTATAAAATTGTCTTTGAATTTAGGCTTTTCCATTGAAAGTAACTATTCTAAAGACCTTGTCAGTTGAATTTTGAGTAAAATATCATTTGAAATATCCTTTGCATCATTCTTCTTTTCTACCTCTCATATTACTACAACATTTGGTGTTTCTTAGTTCTTTTATTTTGTTTGTTTTTTTCTTGAATCTTCACATTTTTGTATGTAGTATCTTGCTTTCCTTCAAATTTATTTTTTAATTGATTCTTTTAAACTAGTGTCTCTTTCATAGTTCTTTGTTGTATCTTATTTCTTTTGTTTTTTGTCTTCTTTACTAGTTTAAGACTCTTCAAACTACACTCTCTTTTCATAATTTTTGTTTTTCTCTTCAATATCTCTAGTTTGATTTCTCCTCACTCTTATTTGAGGCTCAAATTCCCCTTGTATTTCATCTTGCACTCTTTTTTGCTCAACATTCTCAATGTATAGTAGATATATAATTGATCAACAAGAGACTTCCACAAAAACTTCTCCATGATTGCATCACATGCTGTCACCAACACTTCAATTGTGTAACTAGATTGAGACTAAGATCTTTTAATTTCATGATCAATAGCCTCCATTGGTTCTAATTTGGCCGTAGTTGTACTGGCATCTATAGCAGATAAATTCTCATGTAGCTTCTTCATTCCACGTTTTCCCTAGTGTACAATCAAAGGAAGTCTTGTTCTAAAATCACATAGTCTTTTATCTATATCTACAACTAGTTGATGTTCCGTGGCTTCCTTTAGCTCCATACATGCATAGGAGAAGTGCTATTGTGCATCACACACCATACGCACCTTTTTTGCTAGTTCCTCGTCTATCATTTGAACTAGTGCTTCTTTGATAAAACCGTTGACTTGATGGAATAGGATATTGTTGTATTACTTGTTGCACTAGTGGGGCTATTGGTGGCATCATAAAAGGTTGATTAGCACCTTGCATTGGCTTCACTTGCATTTGATTCACTTTACATGAAATAGGTTAACTAGTTTTGGAATCTTGGTAATCCATAGAGTAGACCTTAATATATATATATATATGTATATATATATATATATATATATATATATATATATATATATATATATATATATATATATATATATATATATATATTGAAGAAATATATACTTTTAGAATAATATATATACTATATACTTTTAATACACACATACAAATAAGGATATACACGCACTTACACATATATACATAAAAATACATACACACCCACATACCCATGCTCAATTATGCGCGCGAGCGCACACGCACAGTTATAAATATATAGGCACTCGTTATCACTGATAGACACAAATCTACAGAACACATATATACTCATGCGCGCACACACACACACACACATTCATATCGGCACTTGCATTTACACATACACACATATATACAACATTTACACCCATATTACGCATGTAAACTCACACATAAGTACATACACAATAACACACACGCGCGCGCACACACACACACACATATGCACAATCACACACAATCACACATATATCGACATATGCACAATCACACACACAACATGTAGACTATGCACATAACAAATACATTAAATACAAATAATGTATAATAATTAGATGCATTCACATATACACATGCACATACACACATAGCAAAATATATTTACATGTATAGGTAGTTGCACATACATACATCTCTATGCTCACACGATCACATATGCGAATCCATACACATAAAAACCCATAGACACACATGCACATACACATAGTCACACACATATATGCAAAAACATGCACACATGAACACATACACATCTTGCTAAAATATTCTTATTAATGTTGTCCTATAGTACAAAACAAAGAAATCAGTCATCAACAAATAAATTGAAGAGTTTTAGATGTCACAAACAAAATGAAAAGTCAGAGTGTTCATTTCATCCAAAGATTTTTTTTATTTCGTGATATTCAATCTTGATAGGGAATTCCTAACGACAATGCATACCAAAATAGAGAGAAAGAAGCATGAAACACACATGAACAAACCCCCATTAGTGGATATGCCCTTGGATCACCTAAAGTTACCACTAAACCTCAAAATATAGAAGGAGATTAAAGAAAAGAGCTCAAAAAGAAATTTTCAAGGAAACGTATTCAATCCACCTCAGAAAATGATTAAAAAATAAGGTTTTTTATTTTTACACTTCAAAGATACATAACTTTACACTTATTTTTGCTAAAAAAGAATTCCGAAGTTCCTAATAGATCATATAATATGCAAAGTAAGCTCACAAAAATCCTAGGAGTGGGCAAAATACTCCAATGCTCAAGTACTTCTTGTACTTTACAAAAGTGCAATGATAAGAAGAAACTTATAGCAATATCTATACATGTGATTGCCTTTGATGTCCGTACTCCTTTGATTACATATTTTTTGCATGTCTTGTATACAAGGAGTGTGTGTGTGTGTGTCATGGGCTAGAAAAGAAACTTGTGGGCCCTTTACTTCACTTCTTTGCCTCTTTATTGCTTCTCCAAACAGCTTCCCTTATCTCAGCTCTGTTGTCGTCGCAAGAGGTGTTGCCATGGTTTTCACGATCATACTCAATTGCCCTGTTAGATCATGGCGGCATCACAATAGTGTTCCTTGCATGCCAAAAACATTGTATGTCATAAACTAGACACACACCTATTAGAGATAGTAAGAGCTACATTTCTTATTAATAACTCGATGCTTGCGAGTCTACACTACAAACCTAAAGCAATCTTGCCAAAAATTTTGATTGTTGTTCTCAAAAGCATAGATGGAAGACCTCCTTGAACGTTTTCATATGATCACTCTCTAGATATTGCAAGCAATTCTAATATGCTATCATGCTTGAAAGTTTTGGAATTTGGCTAAGGTTAAAAAGAAGTAGTTCAATACCATACATAAAGTTTGCTTGTTGATGTTGTAGTGTGGGGTGCGTAAGGAAAATAGTGAGGAGAAATTTAGGCTTTTTCATGATTTTGATAAGCACCTCCCAATAAGGGTTAGATGTATCAACCATAATAATTTTAAAAAATTCAATGCTACTTAACATATAATTTGTGTGCATCGAAGTATGCCTTTTGCCTTTTCTTTGCAGCATAGATGCCTATAGCCGCTCGTAGCCTTGTCGCACCTAAGCATTCTAGATCAAAGATCCTAGAGGATAACTTGTGTCCATTCCACTCATGCTCTTGTTATACTTTTAAGGTTGGGATTAGGAAGTCCAATGGTAGCACAACATTTTGTCCGAAGACCATGGTGGCATTGGGTACTGTTTTATAGGCAACTCAATAAGCCCAAACTACATGATGAAGTTGTTTATCCCAATGAGAGCGCTTATTATTTACCAATTTTTTCAATACATTACATAGGATCTTGTTTGTGCTCTCAGCTTGTCCGTTAGCCTATGGATGATAGGTGGCACACTTCTTATGTATCACCAACAACTCTTGGAGGAGATTTTCAATGACTTCATTCAAGAAGTGTGTTCCTCTATCACTGAATAACTCTATTGGAAGTCCATATCTCATGAACACATTCTCAAATAAGAAATTTGCCATCGTTTGAGCATCATTCTTTGTTGTGGCCTTGACTTCTACCACTTTGTAAGAACACTGAGTCACAACAAAGGAGAACAAAGACATGTTCTCTTTTTCTTTTTACCTAAATACCATTATATGAAGCAAAAAAGTGGGCATTTTACAATATCTAGAAAGCATCACGAGTCTTGCTTGTAAATATTGTCTTTAGAAGCTTGATCTCATATCCCAAGTAGTCAAGATAGATATACTAAAATTCTTGCTGCCATGAAAACTAGTTGTTGAGCATGACCAAGAATCCCACATCATGATCTTGGACAATAGATTAGAGTTGAAAAGGTACAAGTAAGAATTCGCGAAGCTCCTTCATTACATCTATAACCTCAACAAGCACAGAAGATAGCTAATTAAAAGTTACTCGAAAATTAGAGTACATGTGTTGTAAAAATCAGAGCATTTTAACAAGGCAATTAAGATCATCCCCTTTGTATGGTTAAGATCCCCATTGAATGCCTGGCCATATTAATAGAATATGAAATACACTTCACAAAAGCATTCCCAAGAGAAGATAATATTCAACAAAATTATACTAAGAAACATTCACACATGATCAGAGAAATGCTCAAGATAAATCAAGCTGAACACCAAGTGGAAGCAGAACTCCAAATTATATTTCCATTAAAATGATCTTTTACATTTCATGTGTTTTACAAGAGTTATGTGAATCTACAATAGAAGCTGATCATAGCTTTCCTCAGGCTCAAGGGTATTGGTATCCTCTGGCACATTAGAACACCTATCTTACCTCTCTTGCTCCAAGGTTGGCTCTTCAAGGTCAGCCATGTCCCCAGGTTCATCTGCAAGTGGGGGAACAGGCTCCCTTGAAGCTGGTTGGAATCTCTCCGTATCTGCAATGTGCTTCCTTCCAACCTCTTGGTCTTCATCTGGGCATTCATTCAGCCCATTGATTCTCATTCTAATGAAGCTCACTTGAGCATCATCCTTCTCCACAGCTATGCAGTGCCTGAACATCTTTAAGGAGCAAGCCAGAGTCGTTCCTGAAACAGCAGAAAACCTCTTAGAGGCTTCAATCAACAATGACTAATGAAAATTGTGAAAATTGAAATTACCTGTGCCCGAAAAAAGGTCTAGGACCCAGTCATCATCATTGGAAAATAGCTGAAGCAATCTCATTATGAGTTTTTGTGGCTTCTGATAAGGGTTAACCAATGTCATGTCCCCAGCTACATGACGAAGTTTCTTGGTAACGGCTGGGAACATGAGCACATTTGAGATCCCATTCTCATTGCAATGCTCCCTGACTCTCCTTTTGCTTACTTCATCATAATAGCCAACTGTAATGCATTCAGTGGTGCTCACAAACCGATGCAAAGGAGTGTGATTTACGTTTGTCTTCACCCTGCAAAAAAGAACTATGAGCCACATAGGGCATCATTAAAGCCATGGAGATAGAAAGAAGATTACTTACCAAGTGAGGCACTCCACAGCATGACATCTTGCCTTCAGAGCAGTTGAAACAGAGAAAGACTGGTCTCTGCTATGGAAAATTACTATCCTCCAAAGAGGAGACATAGTCAACTCTGCAAAATCAGTGACCATCTTCCGAATCTGAGGGTGTTTGAAGGGTTCATCATCATTAACTGATCCTAACATCCTAAATCCATAGGGTATGTCCGCTATGAGAAGGGAGAAATGTTTTCTAGGCACAACAGAACAAATATTATTTACATCACTACAGAACACATTGTAATATACAGGCCTAAGGGGGTCTAGGGGATTGGAGAAACATTTAAGATCGGGTTCATCATCAAAATCCATCTCCTTCGCTTTCAGTCTAGATTTCTCATGCCTTGCTCTTTGAATGTGAGCAAGGAATGCAGGGGGGCAATCATCTAGTACCTCTGTAGACTTACTTTTCCTTGGTTTCTGCAGAACAAATTGGAAAGACAATTAGAAGAGCTCTTCGGTACAGCAAACAGAACATAAAGAACGGATGTATGGCATCGATTTCTTGTTGGGGTAGATGCTAGGCATCGACCTTCTACTGAAAATCGATGCTTGGCATCGACCTAGGGACCTAAGTCGATGCCTGGCATCGACTTTTGCCACGAGGTCGATGCCACGCATCGACTTTTGTTGCAGGTCGATGCCAGGCATCGACTTATGCTGCAAGTCGATGCCAGGCATCGACTTATGCCCCCAAGTCGATGCCAGGCATCGACTTATGCTGCAAGTCGATGCCAGGCATCAACTTATGCCCCCAAGTCGATGCCAGGCATCGACTTATGCCCCCAAGTCGATGCCATGCAATGCATCAAATTGGTTAGGATGAAATATTCTGATAAGAGAACCTACCCAATCACGAAACATGATGAAATATTCTGATAAGGCTTTGTAGGATGATGTGGTTGGATAGTCTACTTGGACCTCTGTCCAAGAAAAGCAACCCAGCCTTGTAGCTCAAGCGTAAGCACCACCTCCTTTACTTGTCAATCCGCGGAGACGTGAGGACCGGTATGAAGACCACGAGCAAGTGAAGGCACAAGTGCGTGAGTGAAAGCACACAAACATGCACACACATACACACACACGCGCACAAAGTAAGATCAAAGAGAGGAACAATGGAAAGCTTAGATTGCAAAAGAGTTCTCTTACAAAAGTTCTATTCTCTAACAAGCTAACCCCAAAAATGAGCTCTCTAGCTCTTTTTATAGTTTTTTGACTAGTTTTGGCCTTGTCCAGACCTAGTGTCCGGCCTAGTTAAAAATTAGGTTCCAGGGCTTATTTGAGGGTTCAAACGAAGTCTAAAAACTATGAAAATTGGTACGATGGTACTTCTAATACTCCTCAAGCTCGAGGACTCCTCGGCTTGAACAAAATGGAGTTACTAAAAATAGATAATGGTATGTACAATGGTTTTTAGTGATGAAAATCACTATTTTTGTAGGGGATTCTTCTGAAAATTTGACATACACTTCTTGGAGCTCCCTACGTGCTCCTTCTTCTTGTGTGTTTCCACCTTTCTGATGTGCTTCCATGCTTGTGCTTGACTTTGAGTTCCAACACTCCCCCCCCTCTCGAGTCTGTCGTCCCTGACAGACCCTTGTTGTAGTGGTTGTTCCATGTAGTGCTTTGAGAGGTAGTATCCATTCTGTATGAACGAGAGCCGTCTATCTTCCAAATTTGGTAGTGTTGGTTGTCCGGTTCTTCATGTGTCACTGCAAGCCTTTACAAGTCGTAGTCCCTTGGTATGTGCTTCTTTCATGAATTGCAGCATGAATGCGTCGTTGTGAGCGCTCAAAAATCGCGAGTTGCTCAAAAGAGGTTGTCAAGATCGAGTTAGAGCAACTACTAGCTTCGAATTGCTTCCTAGGTATGGATGTTGTTCCCATGACGTCCGCTAGCTCTTCCAAAGATGATGTTGAGAGCAATCATGCCAACTACTCATGACCCATAATGAATGATGGGTAAGTGTGTTCGTGCCTGGGTTGAAAAAAGTATGTGCCTTGTGCACGGCCTTGTAATGTAGCCCTACGCATGCTTACTTGGAAAATGCATTGGAAGAAGTATGGTGCAAAAATTGCAGTTCTTTGAGCTAAGTGCTCAAGGGTATGCTGACGAAGAGGTTTCCTAAACTATCATGGTTATGGTGTTTCCAGAGTAAAGATACTTACCATGGAGAAGGTTGATGGATGTTTTGTCTCTTCGTGTTGTACGCTCGGCCTTTGGGATGGAACCTTGTTGATGAATGTCCATGTTGATTGTCCACTGATGAGATCTTTTGAGTGGTGAATCCCCTTTCCTCTTTTCAAAGCAACATTTGTCACTAACAATGTGCATTTCTGAGCTTGGGCTCATGCACGTTCACTTCCCTATATTGACACTCAGAGGAATATTGGACACGTGCCGGTTTCTAAGAGATTACCATGCTGATTGACATAGACCATTCACCAGTGCTACTGTTCCATACTGGTTCAGGAAATATTGAGAATTGAATTGCTTTATATTCTTTGGCAAGCAACATCGGGTAACTACACCAAGCTGAGTTTCACATATTCTCTTTAGCTCACCATATACAGGAGTCTTCTCCTCCAGAACTACCTTTTGCAGATATCTCCTTGGCTGCTCTGGTACATACAGTAGTTAAGCATCACCCAAGTTGTGGATCTTCAAGCTCTTCACTCCTACCATAGTAAGAGGAAACCATAGTTGTGGATGCCCTGCTCATGCTAAGTTCTTGACATTTATGAGATAAGGCAGCAATTAAATCATCTGCTAGCCAAGACACACTTCTATCCAAACTGATAAATGCCCAGTAATCGATGGTTCAATCTTCAACTAAGCATGACTCATTCATGTTCCATGAGCGAAACCTGGGAACAAGTTCTTCCTCGTTTTTTTTTTTTTTTTTTTTTGTGGGAAAAATTATCACAAAACAAGAACACAAAAGTTAGTATCAGTAGAAAAAATTTGACATATGTCAATGTGCTCTTGTGCTTGGGATTCTCAAGTGTGTCTATGCACGACCGTGTAATGTGGCCCTATAATGATGCATACTTGGGAAATGCATGACCTGAATGGTGCATAAGACAGGGTTGTGCAAAGGGCACATGGTTGTCGCTCGTCGAGATTTTCAATGTTATTTGTAGATATTGATGCCATCTTTGTTGGAGGTATCCATTGTATCTCGAGAGGACAACTGATCATTCCTCCTTATAGGGATCCATTTGAGAACGGTCTGCGATTGGGTAGAGATCACCTTTGGCCACTTCATGTTTTGAATGATTTCCTAAGGGTTTGATCCATTGTGGCTGGCTCTTTATTTTGGTGGATGCTATCGGTGCTTTCGTCTTCCAAACCCATGTCCTTGCAGAAGAGGTTCTTTGATCTTTATTGGAGCTCTGTGCTTGATTCAGTTCTTTACCTCGCCTTGGTGTCTTTGTTGTGCAGGTTGTTGCCTTGAAGTCCCCCCTTGGATTTTGTCTGAGCTTAGGCTTGATTGCTTGGGGTCCTTGGATTGGAAGTGGTCTTTCTTGAGGATAAGTCATGGTAGGCCTAGACCATAGATTTTGAAGTCTAGTGTGAGGGGACTGATTTTGTGCCAGGGCTTTCTTTGGTACCCATATCATAGTGCGATTTGGTTGGGCTCTAAGTAATTTCTTGGCCACCCAAATTTGCTTGACATAATCAAGAAAATGTGGTTTCTGTTTCTTGATGTAAGGGACTTTTGGGCCTTCTATGTGAGTTTTTTGAGAAAACTCATCTTTACATAGGGAATGCAACAAGGGTTGATCTTCTATACCTACATCAGACTTATGCAAGGGATCAATGGGTTGTGTGGTTTGAGATTGATCTAGAGATTCATCGAGACATTTATCCTTATTACACATAGAATCCCTAGGTGTACAAATGGGTGATGGATTGTCCTGATTCACCCTAGAGTCGACATCATTTTCCAGATCAGTGATATAAGGCATTGGTTGATCATCTCCTTCTTGATCATATGAGTGTAGATCATCCCTGCTTATGGTTTCATGAGGGAAATCCAAATTTACAGGAAGAGAGGGTCCTTCCACATCCCCCAAACACTTGGAGTCCTCCATTTCTCCATTCTCTAAGGTTTCCTGTGATTTACTCAAAGAAGGATTAGATTCAAAAACATGAGTAGAAAGAAAAATTTTTTCATGAAAAGCACACTCTTTGGAAAGATGATTTTGCCCCCAATTATCATAAGGCAGATAGTCATTAGGATTTTCCATTGACAAATATGTAGAAGCACGGGTAATAGGTGGAGAGGACACCTCAAATTCTTGATGATTTTGTGTAATGAACCTTTGGGTGCCAATGATCAAGTCTTCATCTATGCAATCCATGACAAAGAATGTTTCCGAAAATTGCATATCATCCACCATAACAGGCAACACAACTTTACCCATGCATTCATAATGTTCCCCATCCATGAGGATAGAAGGATGAGTTGTTGGTTGAATGTTCTCAAAGATAAAGGTCAATAGCTCAATATGAATTAAATTCCACTCACAATTAGGATTGATATAAACACCCAACTTTCTAAGGTCATATCCTATTCTGATATGCACAAAAGTATTATCATATTCTCTTGTTGCAAATAAGGATCCAACCCCCTTAGACATTTCCCCCGTGTCCTTGACTCCTTGCGATTTTTCTCTAAATGTTTCACCTTGATGTGATATTATCTCATGTATTTCATGTTTATCACCCTCCGTTTTTTCGATCTTAGCCCCTTTTCTTCTATCTTTTGTTTTTTTCTTTCCCATGACACAATTTTCTCCCCCTTTGTATTGCTAAAAAATCCTTGGGAGCCCCCCTGGTTTCCTAGTCCCACTTGAGGGTCAACTTCAAATTATCCTATCTCAAAATCAATGCATTATTCTTGAAAAAAACAGTTGAGATCGTGTAGAATTCGAAACGAGCTTTCCAACGAGCTATAGAGCTCAAAAAATGGACTTTGGATGAGAAAGTTATTCCAATTCAGGCTCCTGGGGGTCAAAACAGGCAAACAGGACCTTTGGAGAAAATCGCGATTTTGTGAACTTTCTGAAAATCGCGATGCTGTGAAGTCAAAAACATCGCGATGTTGAGCACAAAATCGTGTTTTTGAAAATCGCGATTTTGAGCAGAAAATCGTGATTTGAAAATCGCGATGTTGATCACAAAATCGTGTTTTTGAAAATCGCGATTTTGAGCAGAAAATCGTGATTTGAAAATTGCGATGTTGATCACAAAATCGTGTTTCTGAAAATCGCGATTTTGATCACAAAATCGTGTTTTTGAAAATCGCGATGTTGATCACAAAATCGTGTTTTTGAAAATCGCGATTTTGATCACAAAATCGTGTTTCTGAAAATCGCGATTTTGAGCAAAAATTCGTGTTCTCACAGAATCGCCTTTTTCACAAAATCGTGTTTTTGGCATGAAAATCGCGATTTTGTCATAGAGAATCGTGTTTTTCTCAAAATCGTATTTTTCGCTGAAAATCGTGATTTGTGAGAATCGCGATTTTGAGCAGAAAGTCGTGTTTTTCACAAAATCGTGTTTTTGCTGAAAATCGTGATTGGTGAGAATCGCGATTTTGAGCAGAGAATCGTGTTTTTTGAAAATCGCGATTTTGAGCAGAGAATCGTGTTTTTTTTTTTTTGAGAAAAAACACAGAATCGCGATTCTTTTCAACCAACTTTTAGGCGGGAAAACTGAAAATCGTGATTTTTCAAAAAATTTTGAATTTTCACAGAATCGCGATTTTCATCACAGAATCGCGTTTTTTGGCGGGAAATTCAAATTTATGAGCGCCGGCTATGGCGAGCTCCGTATGAGCAGAAAATCATGAAAAAAACATAGCGCTTGCTCTCCCTTGCACCTCCTAACTCCTTCCCACACAATAATGCATGAAAAATGGTATGAAAATGGTGAAAATGCACTAAAAAACAAGAAATTTCTATGAAGAAGAAGATGGAAGAAGGTGGAGATGATGATGATGATGAAGATGAAGAGGAAAAAACAGAAAATGAACTGAAATGACAGTTTTTTTACCTTCCAACGTCGCAAATCTACGATCTTACCATCACAACGCTCGTCCTCGAAGCACTCTCCCCGGCAACGGCGCCAAAATTTGGTGTAGCTCAAGCGTAAGCACCACCTCCTTTACTTGTCAATCCGCGGAGACGTGAGCACCGGTATGAAGACCACGAGCAAGTGAAGGCACAAGTGCGTGAGTGAAAGCACACAAACATGCACACACATACACACACACGCGCACAAAGTAAGATCAAAGAGAGGAACAATGGAAAGCTTAGATTGCAAAAGAGTTCTCTTACAAAAGTTCTATTCTCTAACAAGCTAACCCCAAAAATGAGCTCTCTAGCTCTTTTTATAGTTTTTTGACTAGTTTTGGCCCTGTCCAGACCTAGTGTCCGGCCTAGTTAAAAATTAGGTTCCAGGGCTTATTTGAGGGTTCAAACGAAGTCTAAAAATTATGAAAATTGGTACGATGGTACTTCTAATACTCCTCAAGCTCGAGGACTCCTCGGCTTGAACAAAATGGAGTTACTAAAAATAGATAATGGTATTTACAATGGTTTTTAGTGATGAAAATCACTATTTTTGTAGGGGATTCTTCTGAAAATTTGACATACACTTCTTGGAGCTCCCTACGTGCTCCTTCTTCTTGTGTGTTTCCACCTTTCTGATGTGCTTCCATGCTTGTGCTTGACTTTGAGTTCCAACAAGCCTCTTCATCATCACCTCTTGAATCTTCATGTACACTTTATGACTACAGACACATAAATATAAAAGAGACTAGGTTAGACAAGAAGCATGGGAGGAGGGAAAAAGGATCTGAGAATAACATACATACTTATTGAGCTCAGTCACCATCTCCTCGAGGCTTAACTCATTCGAGATTACCCTTGACAAAGTTGATATGATCAATGTATCATCCTTGATTCCTTGAAGGGCCCTCCATGGGGTCAGCTTCATGTCCTCAGGAGCCTCTTCAATTGAAAGGTCAACTTTCCTTCCCTTTCCCTTCAGATCAACTTGTGGGTCTGGCCTCGATTTTCGTTGCTTCTGGCCCTTGACCTCCTTGTGCTCCCACATTGTGAAAATTCTATCCTGAAGATCCCAGATCTCACCTGATCTGAATGCCAGTTGAAACCATGGATCATATTTCCTCAAAGCATCTGACTTTCTATTCTCATCCAATGCAATTCCAACCTCAATAAGGCATTGCTTTCGTAGATTGGGATGTATTCTCCCAGCTTCCTTCACAAGACAATCTTCGTATTCATGGTGGAAGAACCGAATTCTCTCTATGGAGGACATTTTCTGCCTGTAGTCATTGTCGTTGTTGTGATCCCAAGCAAGAAGCTTGGCTTCCTCAGTTGTAAGACCAGCATATATCTTACACTCTGCATACCTAAAGAAAAATGTAGTAGGGTGCTCCTTCACTAACTGTCTACGAGCCTCTGTAGAGTGTGAACCTCCAATCACATAATAAGTGTAATCCTCAAACAAACCCTCATTGAAATCCTCCACACAGCTACACTCATTCGGATCCACCATGACAAGGAATGGCACAACAGTAGCATGAGGATTTATTTTCATTTTCTTCTTAAGATTCTGGACGTGCAAATTATGTGGCTCCCTGATCTCAAGGGGCCTCCTCCCTGTGACTGGATCCACTGGTGGCCTGTGGATAATATTAATCGGCAGGTGGAACAACTGCCCTTCTTCACAACTTTTCTTCTAGCTATGTCCTCCCTCATCTTATTCTGCTCAGTGCCAAGCACACCAGATGCAAGCTCTCCACCAGGTGCAACAATTATGTCCCCAGAGCTAGAGCTTGAGTCAGAAAAGTCCTCTTCTGAAATTATCTTCTTTTTCTTTTGGGGCTTTTTCTGCACACTCTGCTTACCCCTTGCCTTTACAGGGGTCGTCTTCTTGTGCTGTGTTGGCATGATATTGCCCTGGATCCATGGCATCAGGTCCTTGATGAAATTCACTGAGTCTCTGCATATCTGAGCTAGCCCTTCTGGAACACAGCACTCTGGGCACAAGAAATCCATCTTGCATATGACATTTCTTAATCCTTTCGATGTCTCCACCAAGAAAAGCAGGTTGTCAGAATCTTCATCTTCATAATCCAATTTGTAAACAAGTCCATACTGTAAACCTTGTGTTGTGGAGATCTTTCCTCTGCCATAGGCCCCTGCGAACACAAGGAGGACTGCATTCTTCTCTTCAACGTACTGAAGGCACCATTCGAGATTTGTCATGTCCCAAAGTGGACGATCTGTCCTCATGACCTCGGTCTCCCTAGACCTTTCCTTCATATTTGGATCCTCCACAGGAATTTTTATGCTACTCTGTCCACCTGAGGATATTCCTAGTGGGTTGCTGGCCTTCTCAGAGGATAATGGTGCAATAATTTTCTTTGGCTTTGCTTGGTGACCACTGCCTTTGTCACGTTGCTGGTCAGCAGAGCCCATGGTGACTCTGAGCTTCTTGATGGGCCTTTCATCCTTGTACTCCGCATCCCTGAAGGCACTTGGAAATATCAGATCAAACGTAAATGTGGTTTCAAAGGCCCAAGTCCATGCAAGGCATCGATTTTGAGCTTCAGGTCGATGCCAGGCATCGATCTTTAAGTGCATGTCGATGCCAGGCATCGACTTTGTGTGCAAGTCGATGCCAGGCATCGACTTGAGGGTGAAAGTTGATGCCAGGCATCGAGTTGGGGGTGCAAGAGTCGATGCTTGGCATCCACTTTTGGGCCCAAGTCGATGCTTGGCATCGACTTTTGGGCCAAGTGGATGCCTGGCATCGACTTTTACCCTCAAGTCGATGCCTGGCATCGACTTGCACACAAAGTCGATGCCTGGCATCAACTTGGGCACAAAAGTTGATGCCAAGCATCGACTTGGGCCCAAAAGTCGATGCCAAGCATCGACTTTGCACCCAAAAGTCGATGCCTGGCATCGACTTTTCAGTGCATGTTGATGCCGGCAAGTCGATGCTTGGCATCGACTTTTGGGCCCAAGTCGATGCCTCGCATCGACTTGTAGGTGCATGTCGATGCCAGGCATCGACTTGTCGGTGCAAGTCGATGCCTGGCATCGACTTGCACCTGCAGGTCGATGCCTGGCATCGACTTGCAGCCCCAAGTCGATGCCAGGCATCGACTTGGGGCTGCAAGTCAATGCCAGGCATCGACTTGCACCGACAAGTCGGTGCAAGTCGATGCCTGGCATCGACTTGCAATCCTAAGTCGATGCCTGGCATCAACTTACACCTTAAAGTCGATGCCAGGCATCGAGTTGTACATGCTTTGGATCCATATTTCTAGAGGTAAGAAAAATAGATACCTAGAAATCAGATATTTACACAGACATACAGAGGGAATCTTTTTGGAATCTTTATTTATGTTATGATTTTGTCTACCTCTTGGTACTTTTGCCAACATTCTTCTTCTCCATCAGACTTGGCTTGCTGGTATGCTGACCTCTGTGCTCCATGGCTGTCTGTGCTCTGCTGCTCTCTCTTGCTCGTGGATTTTGAAAATGCGAATGATCTCCTCCTCTGGTATTTATAGGCAATTGGGTAACTTGAACCAGAAACTAACTGGATCTAACTGAATGAGTCCACTTGCTAACTAAATCTATCAACTTATCTAACCAGGGAATAGCACCCACACAAATAGGCTGTTTCAGAGCCACTTTAATGAAATATTCATAGACCCTTGCAACTATTTATATACATTTGCATAGAAATTACATTTCAATGGCAAGAGTATGGTATGTCCATGAGGATGTCTAAACTCATGTAGAGATTTGTTTCTAAGAATCTCTTTCTTGGGAGAAAATCAAGTCAAAGTTGTGTTAAATGTGGGAGACTAATGACATCTTTATAGTATTACCCTCCTCACTTTAGTTCATATTCACATTTATCTTGTAACTCACTATTGAAATGGAAAATCACTATGAATAAACATTCTAGTACAGAACCTTGCAACTATTTATATACATTTGCATGGAAATTAAACTTCAATGGCAACAGTATGGTATGTACATGAGGATTTCTAATCTCATGTAGAAGTTTTTTCTTAGAGTCTGTTGCTTGGGAGAAAATTAGGTCTAAGTTGTGAGATTAATGACATCTTTATAGTGTTATCCTCCACACTTTAGTTCATATTCACATTTATCTTGTAACACATTGTTGAAATGGAAAATCAATGTATGAATATACTTTCTGTGTGCCTCTTTTACACATAATTCTTTTTCAATATACTTTCATCTACCTCTTTGATATCTAGCCAAGACCACAATAAAACCTAATCCTTGAAATCTTAACCAAATGTAAAATTTCTTCTTGTATAGTGTTCAATGGCATAGCATATTCCAGTTGGAACTCAACTTGGATATATTCCAGTTGTAAAATTTCTTCTTGTAAAATTTCTCCAAACAATTTTATTATATATTCCTGTTGGAACTCAACTTGGATATATTTTGATTCATTCTTAATGCTTAGACTGAATGACTCATATGTAGTTAGAAATCAACTGTGTTTCTCATTTGAATCAAAAGTGAATCAAATCTTTGGTTCCCTTATTAGTGTATATTTGAGTAATTAAGTGATTTGATGTAATTTGATGTTTTATGTTATTTAATGTACTTTAATAAGCTTTTGATTTCATATCTTCTTGATGTGACATTTGATGTGATATCTTCACTTGATCTCGGATTTCTACTTATTTAAAAAGGTCATTCATCTTCAGTCTTCTGTGAACTCAGTGAAGATGAGCTCAATCTTTTCAGTGGATGCTTGGGCATCAGCTTCCTCTGCTCATATTGATTCATTGTTCTCAGTTGAACCTTTCCAGAGAAGTGATGATCCCTATGATTTAGAACGTGCTCATGATTCCATGTTTTCTGTTGAGTCATTTAAGTTATCCAATTCACAGTGCAATGCTGCTCAACCAAATGCACCTCTTGATCTCCCATCTGATCCAACCATTGATCTCCCTTCTGACTCAAGTGCATGTGGAGCAACGAAAAAGCAAAGCAAGCTCAATCTACGATTTAAAAGAAGGTCTCGTGAAGTAAGTCGAAAAAGATTTAAATTTCTTACTTCAGATAGACAGATTGCATTGGATATTGTGAAGCATTGTTGTGGTTTGAAATGCTTGTATAATTTAGGGATGAAGAAACTAAAGCACATAAGAGAAAAATTCCTCCATTTAGATAGTGAAAGGCAAGATATATACCTTGTTTCTTTCATGCAAATGACTGAGGATAACATGTCAGTAACGCGTGTTGGTTTTGAATATTTCTTTACTCAAGGGATGCCATGCTGTAGGGCTGCATTTAAAATTGCAATGGGTGTAAGAAATTTTAGAATACATAGGGTTCAACAAGGGTTTTTGAATGGGGATCTCATTTTGGATACGTTCCATGTTGGGACCAAAGGATCTGTTGGACGTCATGCAATGAATTGGATGATGAACTATTTTAGCTTGCATTGTGAAGTTATGCCTACAACTGGAAGGTTGCACTTGTCAGATAACTTTACTCGTCGAGAGGTATTTCAAATATATAGAGAAGACATGGAAAATAGAAATGAGAAGTATGTGTTGTATCGTCACTTTACTCGATTATGGAAGGAAGAGTTTAACAATGTTTCTATTCCTCGTAAAGTTAGAATGGGTGAATGTTCAGTTTGCGCCACTTTGAAAAACATGGCAAAAGGGGCTACAACACCACAGGAAAAGCATAATTTTAAAAACCTTCTTAACAACCATCGTGACAGTCAAGCATTAGAGAGAAAGAAATCAATTCATCATCGAAGTAAGGCACTCAGAAATCCGGAGCGTTATATGTGTTTGTTGATCGATGGTATGGATCAAAAAAAAACTTGTTTGCCACATTTTTATCGCATCCCTAAGGACATTGGAGATGAAGTCCTTGTGCAAATGCATTTGGTTGGCGCTTTGGTATACAATGGAACTGTAATGTCCAAGGTTTTCTTCACATATCCGAATGTGCATAATGATCCAAACCTTACAGTTACTGTCATTCATCGTGTTTTGCAATCATGGAAGGGTCTTTTGCCACCAACTCTATATTTGCAACTAGATAATACTCCAAGAGAGAATAAAAATTCTACAGTCTTTGGATATTTAAGCATGCTTGTTGAAAAACAGGTATTTCAAAAGGTTAAGGTAAATTTTCTTCTGGTTGGCCACACTCATGATCACATTGATCAAATGTTTAGTACTTTCTCTAAGAAGTTGGCACGTAACAATGCTTTTACTCTTCCGATTTTATCTGAGCTGATTTCAGAAGCATATACTCCAAAACCAGAAGTTCAACACCTCACACAGATTTATGACTTTAAGCACTTTTGCTCAATGGGCCTTGATAACAGTGCTAAGGTTTTGGCTCCATTGCACAATATTAGTTTCAACCATGTATTCTTGATGAGGAGGGTTGATGAAATAACCCTTTTATTTGCAAAGCAGTATTCATCTTCTCTTGGGTGGGAGCCTAAAGAGGGATGCAGTTTCTTATTGCAGGTGCCTAATTTGTCTACTATAACAGTGTATGGTGCAGAACAATCACCATATGAAGATAAAAACAATACAGAAAGATGTGGAAGTGTGGTTGATCAAAGTAAAAGCTGGATGCATGCACTCATTGAAAAGAAGAGACATATTGAGCGTGCAAAAAAATATGCTGGAGATCAAGATGTATCTTGGTGGGAGGACTTTTTCAATCATCAAGAAGAGATTATACAGTATACAATTGCAGGTCACTGGCCAGTTGATGTTCCATTCACATGGGATTTTTGTACACAAAGATCCGTGAATGTGGCCCAAGCATGTAATGCAGATGCACTTCAAAGTTTTATACATCCACCAGAAAGAAATATTTATGTAGGCCCAAGGATGACAAAACAGGCAGAAGCAAGATGGCAAGGAAATTTAATAGAGATAAATGTTGGAACGCTTATTGCAGTACTTGCTGATGGTGATGAGGCTACCAGACCATTTTGGATTGCAAAGGTTTTAGAGATAACTAAAGATATTGATCAGAGAAGAATAGAGGCTTTGGTGGTGCATTGGTATTACACTAAAAGTAGTAATGCATTCACAGGTAAATATAACTTAGAAATGGTGTGTGATACTAAACGAACAGGTTCAAAAAGGAAAAAGAATATTCGAAGCACATCCACTCTTAAAATGGATGATGTAGATATTCTTGTTTATGATTTTTCCTTGACAAAAACTGGTCACTTGAGGAAAGCAACCATCAACATGATAAAACAAAAGCTTCCAGATGTATGTGGTACAGGAAATCATAGGAAAACAAGAAGAGTTGTGCATGATCCTGCAGAATTTGGTATGTACATGGATGAAGATAGAGCTCTTGTGGATATAGAAGAAGAAGAAGAGAGCTCTCAACAGTACGAGACTGAATCAAGTGCATCAGATGATGAGGGTGTAGACATAGATCGACAAAGTTGTGAGTTGCATTGAAGCTCTCATACATTTTTAGTGCTTATGTAAATGCCTCAAAGTAGTTTGGTTAATGAAACCATGTTTTGTAGCAATTTTGAATAACAATCAGATATCCACCCATTAAAGATATGTCTAAAATGTTATTTTTGTGTAAAAACTATTGATTTCTACATTCTTATATATATTTTAGACATGTCAATGTCTTATCATATAGATTTTGGACATGTCAATGTCTTATCATATACATTTTGGGACACGTCAATGCCTAATATAGTGAAATTTTGACTACATTTTGAGCTCATTTTTTTTTGAGAAAATGACAAAAAACGTCAAAAATTACTTGTTTTCACCTCATTTTTGTAATATATGTATACTGGTGTAAAGGAATTCCAAAAATGAGGTGAAAACATGTAATTTTTGACGAGAGTGTTCTCTTTTTACGACATAGTTCTCATTTGTTACGACTCGCTGTTTAAGGTAATCGGTGGCTAGAATAATGTATTTTGCATGGGAGTTTCTAGCTGGGGGGTTAATAGGATCTACAAATTATATGCCCCACTTCAAGAATGCATGTCCTCCCATCATTTGTCTGAAAGGCATCTCATCTTTCCTTATTGGATATTGTGCACGTTGGCATGTATCACATTTCTTCACATAGGTATGCACATGCATATGAAGAGTGGGCCACCAGAGTCCTGAGAACAGAATAGTCTTAATTACTCGGCCAAGACAAAAATGTCCACCTACAACACTGCTATGTGCAGTTTCTAAGATTTTCAAATACTATGATTCGTGAACACACAATCTTAAGTAACCATCTTTGCCTCTTCGATATAGGTTATCTCCTATGAGGGCATAGTCTTGAGCTTCTTGCTCCATGATTTGTTTCCTTGCTAGACTAGCCTCATCGCGTAATGTTCCTGATCTCATGAATTCTACCAATGAAGCACTCCAATCTGGAATTAATGATACGTGATACAGAGTCGCATGCTCCACAGGGGGTCTCTTCTGGCACACTGGACAATTCTTGATCCACTCATGAATTTCTTTGTCCATACTAGGCCAATACACTCCTAAACGTTTTAGATTTTTCAATGTTCATTGTTTAGAATAGTGATTCCCTAAAAATCCTTCATGGGCTTTTTGCAACCAACTACTATGTTCATCGTCCTCGACATAACAAGCTAGAACACCTTCTATATCTTATTTATACATGCATCCAGCCAATATTTGATAGTTTTGTGATCTTACGTTTTCATCCTTGTTCATCTTCACATTCTTATTTCCAGGTCCAAAGGTTAGGACTCGTACCAAATTATTTGCCCATTTAGGAACAACTTCTATATTGAATAGATAAGCATCAAGAAATTATTCAGACACTCCTTGCGGTGGCTCGCCTAAAGTGATGTGAGAAAGGTGCTCCGCTTTGAGGTGTGTCTTACCTTTCCTAACAACAACTTCAAAGTCATATTCCATTAGTAAGAGGAACCATCTTACTAAGCATTCTGTATTGCAAGGTTTATTGATCAAATATAATAAAGCTTGATGATCAGTGAAAAATTTAAAGTTGTTGGCCAATAGATAGTGTCTAAACTTCTTTACGGCATATACCATGCCTAAGCCTTCTCTCTCAGTTCTTGTATAATTTCGTTCTGCAACATTTAGTTGTCTGCTTGCATATGCTATAGGCAAATCTAGATTTCCATCTCCTGTTGGTTATGACAACACACATCCTATTGCATAATCGGATGCATCCACGTGTACATGGAATGGCTTATTCCAATCAAGAGTGGTCAGTATTGGTGTTGTGCACAAGCTTCTCTTAAGCTCATTGAAGGACTTCTTGCATTTGTTGTTCCAGTCAAAAATTGACAACAAGGCATAAAGAGGCTTAGATATAATTGCATACATGTGAATAAACCTATGGTAATATCCACAATGGCCCATAAAGGCTTCTACCTCTTTAACATTCCTAGGTCTTGGTAGCTCCGCTATGGCATTTACTTTATCCTCATCTATTGATATTCCGTTCTTAGAAACAATATGACCTAACATTTTTCTTGTCGTACCATGAACACACACTTTTTTGGGTTCAAGCACACTCGATATTCTCTACACTGGTTGAAGATCTGTCTGAGCTCCGGGATGTGGTATCTTCTTTGTTGGAAATGAGCACATAAATCATCCACATATACTTCTAAGCTCTTTCGCAAGAACTCTTTGAAGACATGACACATGAGCCTTTGGAATGTTGCAGGTGCATTGGTGAGCCCAAATGGCATCGCACAAAATGCAAAGACTCCCCATTCTGTGGCAAACGCCATTTTGTTTGGATCTTCTGGGGCAATGGCTACTTGATTGTAACCTAAAAATCCATCAAGGAAGCTAGAAACTTCCTTGCCTACACCACGCTCCAATAAATGGTCTGTAATTGGAAGTGGATAGCTATCCCTTATTGTAGCAGCATTAACTTTCTTAAGGTTAATACACACTTGCAACTTTCCATTCGTCTTGGGTACCACTACAATGGGGGACACCCATTCAATATGCTCAATCTCATAGATAAATCTAGCTTCAATCAGCTTGTCGATTTCTTCTTTTATTTTAGCTACATAAGTGTCATTATATGTGTAGGGCTTTTGTTTGGTGGGCGTGGCATCTGCTATCATGGGGATCATACGATAACAGATCTTCGGATCTACTCCCTTCAAGTCTCTATGGTGCCATGCAAACACATCCCTATATTCCCTTAATAAGGCTACCAACTTTGCTTCCTCTTCTTTACTTAGGTAACCTCCTATGTACATACATCGTTCTTCATTCTCTTCAATAGTGACAACAATTTTCTTTGTCTTTTCTTTGTTGTTGTACGCTTCTCTTGTAATGGCCTCTCTGTTAGGCATTCGTACCAAATTTGTTTGGTACTCAACTTTGTAATTCTTGAAATTCTCTCGTACTTTGAACAATGATTCCTCCTCTTCTTGTTTCACTACTTGTCTTTTCTTTTTCTTTTGACCTCCTTCACTCCCTTCCTTTGAATTTAAAGTGTTAATGCTTGTGAGAGGTTCTTCTTCCGGTTGGTTAAATACTTCTACATCTTCTAGATAGTGCTTCTCTAAGCTAAAGCAACTATCCATCACAATGGACTCTAGATCGTCATCGTTCTCTTCTTCTTCTATGAAGTCACTAGGGTCACATTCTTCTAGCAAGGGCTGACATATGAACACTGAAATATCATAACCCTCCTCATCATAATGAGGTGTCCATTGTTCTTCATTGACTGCAATGTCCATGGTAGCTAAGATTTCTGCCCAGACATGAGGCTCAAATTCCTCATCTCGAAAGATCATCGGTGTATAGGCTGGGTCTTTAACTGGTCTATTTCCTTCAGAAGTTCCTTCTTCTCTTTCTTTTAGGCATTTTTCCTCTTCCTTTGCGATCTTGACATCCATGAATGAGTATCTTTATGCATCGAGGATGTATCAGATGAACTTTTAGAACGCACAAAGATTGAATCTTCTTGCTCCTTGTGGATAGGATTCCACTGTAGGGGTGGTACATCTATGAAAGTGTAATCCTTCAAATTGACCTTGGTTGTGACCCCTAAGCGCTGCAAGTACAAGGAATTGGTTCCCCAATCTTGTACAACTTGCAGTTGTTGTAGGAAGGGTCTTCCTAGGATCATCTTGTAGGTATTAGTTTTACCAAAGTCACATATAGGGAAGGTGTGCTCAAACTCTACACCACAAGTGGTTAGAGTTATCCATTCTAGCAATCCTACATGTCTTTCAATATGGCTCTCTGCCATCTGAAGCTTCATTCTAGTTGGTCTTAATGTGGGTTTACCCCATTCCTTCCACAAGGGGGTGGTTGCAATAGCAACACCTGCACCTGAATCTATGATCACTTTGGTTGTGTAACCTTGGTAGGTGATCAGAAGATAATTATTACCTTCTTATCCTTCACTCATGTCCCCTATTTTGTCTAGAGGTATCTCCGGTACTTTCTCTTTAGAGTCTGCTTTTGGCATTTTGGAATCAAGTTGTGGAACCTGATTTTCCACATGTTTCCATAACTCAGGTTTTAATTTGAGTGGATCTTCTAAAGTGAGATGACACTGAACCTTAGTGTTCTTCACGACTTCAGTGTTTCTAAGAACCACTGAGTCTTGGTTTTTTATCAATATTGTGGGAGCTCTGATCTAGAGAGATTCAGATTCCCATGGGCCTATGAACTATGACAACTCTTGTAAAGAATTGGATTCAAATTCTAACCTTTCTTCTCCTTGTTGCTCTACGTGGTCTCCATAAATAGATGGAATGTCTTGTGGAAATTGATCATGAAGGTCAACAATCTCAAGAATAGGAGGGGAAACATCCGTCTCCTTGGCCCATTTCTCTTCTTGCATTTCCCACAAGAACTTTTGAGTGTGCTGTTGAATTGAAAGAGGTTCTCCATTATCTATGGAGTCAAGAACATAGACTTTGGTTATGAGCTTTCTCTTTCAACAGTTGGTTGAGCCTGTGGAGGTAAAGAAACTTGTGGTTTACTTACCAATTGCTCTAATCTATCTAGTAATCCGTGTAAGTGCAAACCCAGTGTAAAAGCATTCGTTTCATTGAACGATTGATTGGCCTCAAACATAGCTTGAGCTAGTTCCACCATTTTTATGGACATTTTTGTCCGTTCAATCTCTAAATTTTCTCTAGGTAGCTCTTGTCTAGGTTTGCAGGTGTTGGCTCTTCTTGAAGTCGAGCCTGGTATGCCTTGAACATCATGTCCAAGTCTTCTGGGATTGGATCTACAAGAACAGATCTTGGTTGTGGTTTATTTACAGTGGTTGGTGGGTGGGGATGAGGTGGTGTGGATGGAATTTCGACATGCGAGGGGCTTTGAGAGGTAATATCTTCTATTTTTGTCTTTGCAATCTTTCAGGCTTTCTTCTAGTTTGGATAACTTTTTGGTCCACTTACGATTGGCCTTCTCTATAGTATCCTTCTATGTTCTTGTTTTTCTCTTACTAGGATCTCCTGAGTCACTTGGCTCTGATTGCTTAGCTGGTTTAGCTTGTTGTAAGGCTTGAGCCCTATAACTCATGTATAGGAGCCACATTATCGCTAATGGAACTTGAATCCCCAACTAAGCCTACTACATTAACGGGTGTAACCTTTGGTGCACTAGAGGGATGTCCGGGTCAATCTCTCAGGAGCTATTCCTTGCCACACTCAAGACAAACGACTTGCATTGTGATGTTCTACCTTTGTATCCGAGCTAGTGGGTGGGGTGGTTGTTGTCCAGGTATAGGTTGAGGTTGGCTATATCCTCCATGTTCATATGGTCTAACTGCTCCTTGTGGTCTTGGATATGGGTTATACCTAGGAACTTCGCTACCTTGTTCTCTAGGAGGGTACCCATATGGTCTACATTAGGGTGGTACAAATGGTCGTGGTTATCTATTCATTGGATAGTTTTCGGTGTTATAGTTGATGTACTTTTGCTCATTGTAAGAGTACATGTTAGGCTCCTGAGTTGGTGGTCTATTATAAGGGTAAGGTTGTGATAACCCTAATCCTTCTCTGGTGCAGCATGAGATGGATGATGTCCAATGCAAAGTGTGCAACTTCCTAACCTTGGCACTCTCAAGGAAGAGTTCTGGTAGTTCCTTAGTCCTTGTACCCCTAATTTCTTGGCCACTAACTCTGCCACTTCCTCCACATAACTCGAACTAGAGGTCTCATTTCTCCTTGTATCCTTTGATTTGGTAGGATCTTGTGTGGTTGAGATCCTAAGCTAAATTGTCTTCCAAATCTATGCATTCGTGAAGACACTCACTTAGGGTTTGCAGTCGTTTTACGTATACTAAGATTCTCAATGTTCCATTTGTTAGACCTTCTTAAAATAGAGATATCATTTTTTGCTGAGAAGGTCTCTCTGTCATAGGGAGTCGGGTTACATATTGATTAAATCTTTGTGCTACATTTTTTAGTGTCTCATTAGGAGCTTGTTTGAAACTATGTATTAAGGATGAGGAATTGTGCTTCATTCCTCACTTAGTGAATTCCCAAGTAAATTCTTGGAGGAATTGTTCAATATGGCAAAAGCAACTTGGATCCAAGGATTGAAACCAAGTTATGGCTATTCCCATAAAGGTTAGCCCCAAGGATTCATATTGCATGAAAAAGTCATCCACTTGCTCCGCTCGTAACACCTGCTTGAATTCTGCAATGTGGTCATAGGGCTCTCCTGTGCCATCATAACGATTTCACATACATTTGGCCAATTGGATTGGTCTTAATATTATGTCGGGCTCTAGGGATCAAATAATAGTGGTTCTATTCATATTTCTCCTTTCCTGACTAGTTTGGTTGTGGGAGTGAATTCTTGGCATGGTGGATTGCACCTGAGGTCTCTTCGGCATACTATGTTGGCTCATTTGTCTTGACATCACATTTTTCGTTCTTTGCTGGGTTTGGAATGGGTTTTGTGAGGTAGTTGCCTGATCTCGAAGAGGGAATAGAGGCAGATCCATCTACTTTAATCTAGGCCTCTCCACTTCATCTACAAGCCAATATCTCCTTTGATTTTGGTCTACGTATGTAACTCTATATGGGTTTTCCGGATCCCTTAACTCGTATATAGTTGTTGGGCTGATGCCTTCTCCTTGTGTCAGTGAATCAGTTTGTAGGAGTAGGTCTGATCCATGTACTAAGTACACATCCATCAGATAGTCATCTTGGGTTTTCTTGTCCGCTTGCAATAGTTGAGTCATTAGAGACTTTCCCCTAGGGGTAGTCACCGTATCTCCACTGTTGGTTCTCCTGAAAGTTCTTTGTCCCTCTAATTCTCCTCTATTGGTAATCTTATTAGGGTTTTCGGTTACTACATAAATCTAGCCCATCTTTTCCATGTAAACTCCACCTTCATACTTGACAGCTGGTCTTGGAACTATCTCAGATTTTGTAGTGTTTATCATTCTTGCTACTGACGTGTGTACACCATCAAGGTAGATGGGTATTCCTTGCAAGTTAGTGGATATGTATTGAAGAGACGCCCGATATTCCCCTTCCATTGTAGACATAAAACCTTCCCTATGTACTAAACTATGCATGTCTTCAGAAGCCAAGAGTCTCTCCCAGTTTAATGACATTTCTAACTCACTCGTCTGTGAACTCAGCACTGTAGTGCTGATTACTGAGTTGTGAGCCCCCGACTTGGTTGTATGATTGACACTAGCCTCAGATGATTTGGTACTTTATTGCTTCCTATTCTCACGAGCTTTCCAACAAACCCAAAATCAAACGGATTTTGTATGAGAAAGTTATGCTAGTTCAGGGTTCCATAGATTAAAACAGGGAAACAAGATCTCTTAGGGAGTGCCTTAGGATAGGTGATACGATACCAGATTTTCCACGATACGTGATACCACTATGGACGATACCACCTTAGATGATACAATACCACCAAGACGATACCAACTTGCATGATACGATACTAGGAGTGGCCACGATATGATACCTTTAAATTGCACGATACGATACCACTTAGGCGGATGATACGATGCCACTCAACCGACATGATACAATACTAGATTGCGATACGAGACCAAAATAGGAGGCAATATGATACCACAAGGTGCACGATACTATACCAGAATAAGAGGCAATATGATACCAATCATGCACACGATATGATACCGGTCAATCAACAATACGATACCACTTTTTGGCACGATACAATACTGGAATAGGCACGCGATACGATACCGCTCAATCAACGATACGATACCACTGAGGCAACTACGATCGTGATACCAGCACTTGATGATACGATACTAGAATGGTATCGTGATACCTCAAGTGGGCGTGCACGATATGATACCTCGACAACTATCACAATACATGGGAGTTCTAGTATCACAATACCAAATCTCAACCGGACATGATACTCAGAGTTTTTGGAGTCCGAATTCAAAAATTTATGTAGATATGTGTACCTTATGTTCTCCTTGTCACTCCTATCAGCCTGTAGATGCAAAACCACCCTCCAAACTTGCGATATTCCACTCGCGATACCAGACGCAGGTCTTGTCACTCTACGATACCGCTGCTCATATTTTTGACATTTTAGTGGAGCAAATCTCTGCATTTCCTTCACACTTAATCTCAAAACTCTCTTTGAAACTCCTCCATAGCCAAGAATGAAGAAGAAGAGGCAAAAATAGGGGATGTACAGTCAAAAAAGCAAAAAAATTAGAGAAGGTGAAGATGAGAGGAGATGGGGGTGATGATGATGATGGAGATGAAGCGAAACTGAGAAACTGAAGTGAAAATGGTGATTTTTTTTACCTTCCAATGTCGCTACTCTATGTCTTACCTTCACACGCTCGTCCTCCAAGCTCTCTCCCCGGCAACGGCACCAAATTTGGTGTCACTCTAGCACAATGGCAAGTACCAACGTGAGGAGATCCAGCTCATAAATGTCAATCCGTGGAGACGTGAGGGCTGGTATGAAGACCAAGAGCAAGTGAAGTGCACAAGTGCATGAGTGAAAGCACACAAGAATGCACACACATACACACACACACGCACAAGGTAAGAGCAAAGAGTGGAACAATAGAAGGACTTCGATTACAAAAGAAATCTATTACAGAAGCTCAAATCTACAACAAGCTACCCAAACATGAGCTCTCCAGCCCTTTTTATAGTTTTTTGAGTAGTTTTGGTCCTTTCCAAACCTAGTGTCTGGCCTAGTTAAAAATTAGGTTCTATGGCTTATTTGGGGGCTCAAACGAAGTCAAAAAAGTATGAAAATTGGTAGGATGATACTTTTTGTACTCCTCAAGCTCAAGGACTCCTTGTCTTGAACAAAATGGAGTCTTAAAAATAGAAAATGGTATTTACAATGGTTTTTAGTGATAAAAATCACTATTTTAATAGGGATTTCTTATGAAAATTTGACATGTGCTCCTTGGAGCTCCCTACATGCTCGTTCTTCTTGTGTGTCCACTTCATTGATGTGCTTCCATGCTTGTGCATGACCTTGACTATCAACAGGGTCCCAAGCATGGCATCTGCTTAATAAAATATTCCATTCCTTGTACGTGACCGCAAAACTAGGGTCAAGGTCCTCAAAGTCCACCCATCTGTTCATGTCCTGTTTCTAGAGGTGCTTCCATTCTTTGAATCCCTTATTCCAGAGTCTCTTGGCACTTAAGACATTCCAAGGCTCCACGTTTCTCATGCCTTGGATCGGGAACCAAATAGAGTCATTTTGTCTTATACTTGTAGCCCACTTCTAATCTTCACTGATTCTGATGTGAGGTTTGATTTTGTTCCAACTCATCCACAAGGATCTTACTAGGATCGATCCTTTGGGTGAGAACAGAATCGGAGAGAATAAGAGGGTGCGGATGTTGAGGTTTTTCCATCCAAGGTAGCCCACCAGAGTAATCATGTTCGTGTTTCTGAAAATTAATGTGGCCCAAGAGGAATCTCTGTTGTACCAGGCCTTAATCATCCACTTTACTGCAAGTTTATTGGCCATGCTTCCAATGTCCATAATACCCAAACCTCCACTCTCCTTTTGTCTAGGGCAAATGAACCATTTGATTTTAAGCACTCCCCTCCTCTTATGGTCCACAATCGAGAGAAATTTTGCCTTTCATGTATCACATGGAGACATAATAGTTGTATATTACTTGTTTCTACTTAATTTCATTAGATTCATGTAAATTCCCTCACACCTATCACATAATAGATTCAATGCATGTTTATATACATTTATAAAGGGAAAGAAATTAGAGTGGAAGCATTTCACCTATCTATTGTCCAACTATTTGATTGACATTTTTTGCATTGATCATCATAAGAATATTCACTCCAAGTCCTCATCTTGTGCTCTTTATTTGGTTTCTTGTCGTCATAAGCATATTCACTCCAACTCCTCATCTTGTGTTCTTTGTTTGGTTTCTTATTTAGACATTCATGTTTACAAAAACAATTCTATCAACATTTTAGACTCCTTTTCAAACAAGGGTTTCTCTTTGCAATACATCTTTGTCACTCGGTGCTTACCAATGAAGTTGTGCTTATAGAGCAATCAGCATTGTACTACGTTCATGGTATAAATATTTTTGAAAAGTTTATATTTCTAAACAAGCCACTTCATTTGCTTGTTCATCCTTTTATGCATCAATCTTTGTGCATATGTACTAGAGGTTTGATGAATCCTTTAAAAGAGTGACCAAGCATAATTGTAGTTATGCATAATCTTCTCAATCGTATTGCATGAAGATGCACTCAACATGCTTAAAGAATTTATATATGCATTTTTTTATTTTTAAAACACTTAATCCGATGTCAAAACGTGTCTGTATACATACATTTTCTTTTGATTCCCTTATGAAATCCTTTGTAAACATTACATTCTTTATAGTACTAGTATTCTTTACTCGAATGTCTTCATTTGTGTACATCTTGCTTCCTATGTACATAGAGTTTCACACATACATATGCACATCCTTAGCCGGATCTTTTTCTTGGTGAAACCTTCTTTCACATCATCCCTTTGTGTTTCATCATTCTCATTGATTGAATTATTTGCCTGCATATATTCATGCACACTCAAGCCCTAAATCACTTGCACCTCATTACTTATTTTCATATTAGTATGTATATGCATAGTTCATTTGCATTTAAATCACACTTCCTTTAGATTCCTTGTTTTTCTTGTTTATCATGCTTCAATAGGTTTCCAAATAGATAGATTCAATGTTTCCATGCACTTCTTCATAATCATGTACATTTGCATCCAATTGTGCTTCATCATTTACATACACTTCGTTTTTCATTTGAATATCAACACTCTCTTGCCTTGCTTCATGATTCATCATATCATCATCAATAACGATTTCCTCATTTTATGCATGGAATTTCACACACTTATCATTTGTCACATATGCATAATTAAGTATGAGCATTTTGTCATGCTCTTATGTAGTCTCTACCACTTGCATATCTTCTTTTACATGCACATTCTTATATGTTTGCATGTCATGTCTCAATTGCACATCATCATAATCATGCCTAATGTGAACTACATCCATATCACCATGTATAGGATCAATGTTTAACATCGCTTCATTCTTATAAATAGGTTTGTTCACTTGTTTTTCTTCATGTAAATGCAGTTTTTTACTCACATACTTTTCTTTGTCCATCAAATCTCTGATCGGCATGTTCTCAAGCATATCATCATGCTCATTTGCAACCTCTTCATAGAAATTAGTCAGTAGGTCATTGGATGTATTTTAAACACCTGTTTGAAAATATATTTCACTATCTATCATAATCAAATCGTTTCCCAAGTATCGATCAGTATTATCATTTGAAAAGGTTTCTTGAGATGATTCTTTACACAAGCATGTTGAATCTTCTTTGGGTATTCCACCTTTCATTTGTATATTGTCACTTCATAAGCTTATGGATAGCTTTATCTCTTGGATTATGTCTTGTCTTGGTTCTTGATGTAGTCCTTGATTTGTTTGATTATCCTCCATTGGATGTGAGGAATGAAGCATAACACAAGAATCCTCTTCTTATTTGCATATTGATTTTGGCATATTTTGTTCTGATTTCTTTTTGTTGGTTGATTGTTTTGATTTGGATTGGGTTCCACTTTTCTTCTTGTATCCTCCAATATTGTATTTAGAGTAGTTAATCATGTAATCATTGTGGCAATGATATGTATAGACTCTTGACATCCCAAAACTTTAGATGTTACATCAATTACATTTGTAGGATTTTCTTGGTGAACCTCATCATATTTACATATTTATACTCCATGTACAACTACTTATGCATGATTGATGTTTCAAGTACTTTGTGATCTTAAAAAATATCCATAATTATTGTAATGCATAGATTTTGTACGTCTTTATTATCTACATGAAGTTATACTTTCCAATCACTAAGAAATCTTTCTATTGTCTAGTACTTCTTGACATATCTCCGTGCAACTTCATGGATGATTGTCCAATCCTCTGTGAGTCCCAAATCAAAATCTATATACTGGAGGATTAGAACTAACTCGTTATGGGTGTAAACGGTTCAGGTTCTTCCACCTCCTCATGATCTTTTTCTTCCTTTGGCATCTTAATCACGATTTCACCGTCCAGATGGATCTCTATAAATTGAATATTTGTTTCTTCATTCATCGTTAGCATATGAACCTCTCCTTGTGATGATCCTTTCTTTGGTTTCTTTGTGATTGTATTGCCCCGTGTCTTATCCAATTTGGTGTCATCCACTTCAAATGAGTCCTTTACTTTATTTATCTCATCCCACTTACCATCATTCTTTGATTCACTTTTAATATCCATGCTCATAGGTGACGCTTCGCAGTCCTCTTGGATGTCAGAAGATGAGCTAGAGTTCACCAATCCCAGCTCTCTATATCTATGGAATTTTGTTAGTTTATTTCCCTGCATGGTCTTTGCATGATCTTGATGATAGTGGTGCCCTTGTACTAGCACGTTTACTTGTTCTTCCATGAATCTATGAGTATCCTCCATAGCTTCCTTTAACTCTTCTTCTGTGATAGGCTTACTCTACTCGATTTTGGTTCTTGGAAGTAAATGTATTCTTTTGGATAAAGGAAGTGCTTCAGAAACAACACTTCGCTTAATCTTTTTGCACCTCTCATCCTTGGTTGAGAGCTTTTTCTAGCCTCCTCGGTCATCTTCACTCCTTTCTTCTTTCTTGGAACAATGGCTAGTTTTGCATACCTTGCCATTTCCACTAATAAAGGCATTTCCTTAAGGTACTCCCTAATGCCTAATGCAGGATAGATAAAGATTGTCAAAGCTGCACTTCCATTCAGGAACTTCTGATCCCATTGCTTCTTAGATTCAAATAAAAATTATTGGACATAGGGTGTCAAATTCACTTGATTTCCAATTTGTTTGTTGGCATGAGATAGTAACTCTACTATGACCTTTTGTGGTGCTATGTACCGGTCCCTGTTGGAAAAACAACAATGTTGGTGTATGAGCCTGACCTCCTCTTCAATATCCACATGATTTATGTCCATGATTGTGCAGGTCTTGGTTCCATGGCTTTCATCCTTTAGTTCAGTGTTCCCATCTTTCTCTCATCCAAATTCTTCTTTAATCAATTCGTGCGTGAATTGAATAATCCCCCATTCTCCTTCTGCATCGAGAACTTTTACTTGTGGGACTAAAGGATTCTGTAGAGCCAGTTGAAGAGTGTTCATAACCTGAGTACATCGTTGAAAATCCAGCTTACAAATTGGCAGCTCGAAGTACTTATGAATTCCTACCTTTGACAATACATCCATAGTTGATGAAAGTGCATGTAAAACTTTAAAGTCTTGCGACATCACAGGGAACTAATGATCTCTGTCCATGATCTTTATGGTCACCAAGAATAGATGCTCTCCTCTGGGTTGGTCTTCTCTAAACCAATTGCCCTTGGCTTTGGTCACACTTTGCAGTGGAAATTTGAGTACTTCCTCTTGAATGGTTGCCTCAAAATCTTTGAAAGCCATCTGCACTTGTAATAAAGGAAAGAATCATATTACAAGAGAAACCAACTTGTGTGTTTATGTGTGGTTCAATGATATGTTGTTTTTCTGTTGCATCGTTCCCGCTTGCATAAGTAATTAATGTCTCTTACCACACTTTTCTTAAATTTTACTCTTAAAAGAAAACAAGAGATTAACGCTAGCCAAAGCAGTTATTTACTTACAATGTATGGTCATTCCTATGACAGTAGAAGCAAAGACCTATTCCAATGATGGAAATGTGCACCACTACTTTTGTTGAAGAGCCAATGTGCCGAATGCATGGCCTTGTAATGTGGCCCTGTCATGCACACTCTAGATGCAATGAATTCTTCATGAGTGCAAGTAGCATCTCATTGAATCTATTCTTCTGGTCCTTGTTGCTTTTTAGGTCTCCATATCCACTTGGTAGTTTGTGCTTGATGCATTTGTTTCTGTTGAGTTCTTTGCTTTTTAATCTTTGTCTCCTTCCTACTTATGGTCGGAGTTTTATATGTCGAGGTCTTTTGGTATCCTTGGTGAGCCTTTATGGACCTTTCTGCTTCACGTTGCATGGATGATATCTCGTTGAGTTTTCCTAGTTCTTGAGTTGCTACCAGTCAAACTATTTTAGGTATCCATATATGTTGTTGTGTCCTCTGGGCTTCTATTAATGATTTTGGAAACCATACATGAAGAAGTCTTGGTTTTTTTGGTTGCAGTTGTGAATAGTGGTTGCTTCTTTGTGTTCCAACTAGACGATTGACTTGTGTCTATGTTATGTTGACTTGTTGAGTCATTCCATCCTGATGTGCCCATTCTAGAAGAGTATTATATGGATGTGATGTTTAGAGAGTTGGCATTCATGTAGGTTTTCTCCTCAGAGTGTGGATAGACTGAGAAGTAATGTCCTCACTATCTCTCTTAGGCTCATTTCTCAAGGGCGAGGTGGTCACACAATTATGCAACACTTCTCTATTTGTGAGTACTTTGAGATTAAGGCATTCTTGGGACATACTCTTTACAGAAGCATTTTTCCTTTTCCTCCTTTGATTTCCCTTCCTTAAGTTTGATGACATTACGGATTTGTGATGACCTTTCTTCCAATAAACTAAAGAATTCTTTATGTCCTATTTTTGTTGATATGTATCCTTGTGCGAGATGTATGCTGACTTCATTGTCAATAATCCAGCCTTGTCCTAGGATCAAATTTTCAATCAAGTCTTCGTTTTTGCATACCAAAACTTTTTACTCCGTAGTGGAATCACCTAAGTGAAGGGACATTAGGGCTTCTTCAACACATTCTATTATTTGACCTCTAATTCCTATCATACATGCCTTAGTGGGACTTATGGTCATTTGGAGGTGAGTGGTTAATGACACTCGTATACTTCTTAGTGCCGCTCCTGAGTCAATCAAAGCATCCACTAGTTGTTTCTTTGTGTTTTCGATTCTTAGCTTTAAATAAGGTTGGGAGATGGAATAGCTCGTATTGATTGTATTATTGACTTGGTAGTTGGCCATAGGTATAGGTTCCTCTCCCTGTAGATATCCTTCATCCCTTTGCCATATCCACTCTTTTTGTCTCTTGATATGCGCTAAGGCTTCCTTGTCTGCTTCTTCTCTAATCCTCTCTTCTTCCTTCTTTCGATTATGTGCTCCTATGAGTCATGCTACCATTTGATCTATTAATGGTCCTATATATCATTTCACTCTACATTCATTGATGTAGTTAGGAAGTACCTCTCCGTCTAATGTGGTTAGATTCACTGCCCCACTTGTTGAGATTCGATTTATCAATAATGGTCCATATCCACGTTGCCACAGTTTCTTAGCATGTTGTTTCAATGTATACACTAGGACCAAATCTCCTTCTTTTAAGCCTTTTTCTTTGATATGTGCATCATAATATGTTTCTTGCCTCCGTTTAGCAGCATAAATTCCTGCAACTACTCGTAGTCTTGTTTCATGTAGTTTCTCAATTTGGTCTAATTGCTTGGATAGTTCATGGCATGTCCACTCATACTGTTGTGCTATCCATAGAGTAGGTACTAAAAAATCAATTGGTAAGATCGCATTCTACCCATATACTAAGTTAAAAGGAGTAGTTCCAATGGCTATCTTGTAAGCCACTCTAAAGACCCAAATTGCATGATGCAATTGTTTGTCCCAATCTGACCTCCCGTTCTTGACTATCTTTGTCAACATTGTACATAACACTTTATTGGAACTCTCTACCTGACCATTAGCTTGAGGGTGATAGGGGGCTGATTTTTTATGAATTACTAGGAATTTGTTCATCAATAATTCTATTACTTTGTTGATGAAGTGTGTTCCCCTATCGCTCACTATCTCTATCGGTAATCCAAAGTGAGTAAAGACATTCTCAAAGAGAAACTTTTTTGTAGTTTGTGCATCATTCTTTCTTGTTTCTTTTGCTTCTACCCATTTCGTTAGATGGTCCATCGCCACTATTATATACTCCGCATGTGATCCTTTGGCTTGAGGGTTAATAGGTCCAATGAACTCAATTCCCCATTTTGAAAAGGATCTTGCACAAATCACAGGTCTTAGAGGCATATCATCTCTCCTAATAGGATACTTGGCTCTTTTGCACACCTCACAACTTCATACATAAGTGTTTGCATCCAAATGTAGAGTTGGCCACCACAAGCTTGCAAAGAGAATCATTTTTACCATTCTTTTGATCGAAAAGTGCCCTCCCGCAGCACCTACATGTGCCATCTCTAAGATAGGTAAATATCCTCCTTCATGGATGCATAGCCATAGCTGATTGTCCTTTCCTCTTTTGAATAATTGCTTCCCCATTATAGTATAGTCTCTGCTCATTTCTTCTAGGGATCTCTTCCTTGCTAGATTCACTTCTTCCTTGTGCTCTCATATTTTCAAGAACTTAACCAATGCCCTACTCCATTCTGGTGCTATGGTAGAGAATTGTAATGATGTATGGTCGTCTGGAGTATTTTCTTGGCATTCTTGGCAACTACCAATATATTCATGTACCTTCCTTGGCATATCTGGCCAGTACACTCCCAATCTTTTTAATTCCCTTAGTGTTCCATAGGCTCCTTTATGAATTTTCCATCGATTTACATGAGCTTGCTTGATTAGGTTCTTTTGTTCGGCTTCTTCTACACATCTCAATAATACGCCACTTGGCTCTTCGTGGTACACACTTCCTACCACAATGTGTAAATTACATGATTGCAAGAACACCTTCCTAGTACCCTTGTTGATTCTATGATGTGGTCCATGTGTGAGTATTGGAATCAACTTTTCTTCCCACTTCGGACATACTTCTAGGTACAATAAGTATGTATCTAGGAGATCATCAACCACTCTGTTGGGTGGTTCTCCATGTGTTAACCGAGACAATTGATCAGCTCTTAAGTGAGTATTCCCTTTCTTAACCACTACTTCAAAATAAAACTCTGTCAGCAATAGAAACCATCTCACTAACCTTCTTGTATTACAAGGTTTATTGACTAAATACAATAGGGCTTGATTGTTGATAAAGAACTTGAACTTGTTAGCTAGTAGTGTCTAAATTCCTTGACTGCATACACCATTCCTAAAACTTCTCGTTCCGTGGTGGTATAATTTCTTTCCGCCTGGTTGAGTTGTCTACTCACGTATGCAATTGGATAATCTAATTTTTCTTCATTGGCTGGTTGAGCTAGAATGCAGCCTATTGCATAATTGGAAGCATCTACATGGATATGCAAAGGTTTATTCCAATTGGGTATCTTCAAGATAGATGTTGTACTTAATCCTCGTTTTAGTTCATTAAATGCTTTTTCACATTCATCCCTCCAAGTGAACTGAGTTAATAATCCATAGACTGGCTTAGCAATTATGGCATACATGTGGATAAATCTATGATAATATCCACAATGACCCATAAAGGCTTGTATTTTCTTTGTATTTTTTGGTCTAGGTGACTCTAGGATTACCTTAATCTTATCCTCATCTGTGGAAATTCCATTCTTAGATACAATGTGTCCTAGGATCTTTCCTTGTCTCACCATAAAGATGCATTTTTCAGGATTCAGGCACACTCGATATTGTCAACATTTATCAAATATCCTTTGTAATTCTAGAATGTGTTCACTTCTCTTGCCTAAATAATTGCATAAATCATCTACGTAGACTTCCATACTCTTCCTTAGGAATTCCTTAAATATATGACACATCATCCTTTGGAAGCAAGCGAGGGCATTTGTGAGCCCGAATGGCATCACTCTAAAAGCATAGACTCCCCATTCAGTTGCAAAAGCTTTTTTATGTTGATCTTCAGTGGCGATAGCTACTTGGTTACACCTCAAGAATCCATCTAGGAATCTATATACTTCCTTGCCTGCAACTCTTTCCAAGAGATTGTCAATGATTGGTAATAGTAGTTATCACGAATAGTGGCTACGTTCACTTTCTTTAAGTTAAAACAAACTCTTAATTTTCCATTATTCTTTGGTACTACCACTAATGGTGACACCCATTCTATGTGCTCTATCTCATAAATGAATCTGGTTGCTAGTTGTCTATCTCCTCCTTGATTTTTTTCAAATAGACATCATTATATGTGTAAGGGCATTGTTTTGATGGTTTTGCTTCAGGTGTCATTGGGATTCTATGGGAGTAAATGGATGGATCTACACCCTTGAGGTCCTTGTAAGGCCGTGCAAATACATCCTAGTATTCTCTGATTAGTGCTATCAGTTCTTCTTCCTCTTTAGGTGACACGTCTTTTCCAATATGTGTACATCTCTCTTCTCCTTCTTCCATGTTCACTATCACTTTCTTAGTTTGTTCCTTGTTATCATAAGTTTTGCCTTCTCTAGCTTCCCTTTTTGGCATTTGAATAGCTATCTTCATCTCTTCTACTTTGTATCTTTCGAAGTGCTCTAGAACTTCAAAAAGATTGGGGGGTTTTTCTACTTTATCTAATGTTTCCTTGTCGTTTGGTCTTGCCTAAGCTGCTTCTATAACTAATACCTTGGGTGTTTCTTCTTCATTCTCAGCCTGGATTGCTTCTAAATACCGTTCCTCTTAATGAAATTACAATACCTTCTCTATGCTTTCGTATTCCTCCCTCCGATCTTTTTCTAGTGATTCTCTTACCTCCACTTCCTTAAAGATTACCATGTAAAAACTTACATCGTAACCTTCTTCATCCACACATCCATTCATGGTTAATACTTCCTCATTTATGCACACATCTAAGGTGGCTAAAATCTCCATCTGTTCGTGTGGTTCAAACGCTTCATTAGGGAAAATTTGAGCCATATACACGGGATCATCTATGGGTTGGTAATTTCGATGTGTGATAGGCCAAAAATGGGTTTTATTCTCCTCTTGTTTTGCCTCTTTGCACATCCATAATTGAGCATCTTCGTGCATTCATGATTGGTCACTTGATCTTGCACTCTGAATTGACAAATCATCCTCTTCTTTATGTATAGGATTCCATTGTAGTGGCGGCACATCCCTATACGAAAATGTATGTAAATTTATCTTTGTAGTGGTCCCCTGATGTAGCAAGTGTAACGCGTCTCTTCCCCAATCTTGTACTACCATAAGTTGTCTCATAAAAGGTTGTCCTAATATCATTTCGTAATTATTGGCCTTTCCAAATTGACATATAGCCAGAGTGTGTTTGAATTCTACTCCGCAAGTAGTCAACTTAAGCTTCTCCAATTTTCCTAGGGGTCTCTCCACATGGCCATCTATTAGGTGAAGCTTCATATGTGTTTGTCGTAATGCGAGCTTTCCCCATTTTTTCCAAATTTCTTTGGTAGCTATGCCTACACCCACTCCGGTGTCTAAGATAGCTTTAGTCATATATCCATTATATGTGATAGGCAGGCACGTATTTCCCTAATCTCCTTCACTGAATTCTCCAAATTTATCAATTGCGATTTGAATGGTAGATGGAACTTTAGTTTCTCTTTTTTCCTTTGCAGGCTCTCCCGTTTCTATTCTCAATTGTCCAGCTAACTGGCTCCATAATTGTGGTTTGGCTCGTAGTAATTCTTCCATGATTCAGAGCCATTGTACCTTGGTCTTCTTGAGCTCTTCTAGGTTGTGTGATGTCTTATTTAGAGACCCATCTTCTTTACCCCGTATTGTAGGATCATGAAAGATCACAAATCCTTTCTCGTATTCCCCTATATAATTTGGTAGCATGAAAAAGCTATGTACTTCTTTCCTATTTTGATATAACATGGAAGATTCTTCATATACTTCTTCTAAATCGGGTATAGGTTGGGTTTCCCCAATGTCTAGTTCATCAAAGGGTCGTCTTGAACTCTCATTAGTTTTCCATCGTTCTTTCTAGATCTTGGCCCACAAGACTTGGGGCCAATTGGCCTTTAGTTCTAGAATCATAGAAATCTTTTCGGCCTGGTTACTATGTTGCTCTTCTTCATTGTGTTTCTCATTGGGCATTCTAGCTTGTTCTGATCATCATTTTCTATACACCCTTTGAATTGGCTTTCAGATATTCTTGTTTTCTAAAGGACTGGGATAGTCTTTTTTTAGAGTGTTTTGAGCTATCTCTATGATCTTTCTATATATTGCCAATCTCTCCTTCTCTAGCTCTCCTTGTAGGTAGAGTTTCTCATGTTGTTCTATGTTTGGTCTGGTTGTGATTCTGGATTGGTAAGCTTTCAACAACATATCTAGATCTTCCGACATTGGGTCATCTAGAATGGATTCTGCTTTGGGACTTAGGTGCCATGTTATCTTGCACTTCTTGTTCACGAGGTTTCTTACGTTCTTTTACATCTTTCGTGTCCTCTTTATTTTTCTTCTTGAGCCATTTATTCTTGATTTTTCTCTTCCAGTTTTCCACCTTTGTGTTTTCTTCATTTGATTACTTTCTTGTTGGTCTTCTGAATCTTCTACTATCTGTGTCTTTGGCTCTAGGCTCTTATCCATTTCCTGTTCAGAATCTATTTTGTTTATCACTTGTCCTTTGGCTTGGGCTTGAGTAATGGCCTTTAATGGTACTGTGTATTCTTTATCGCTTCCCAATGATTCAACCACTTCTATTACATTGATCTGAGTGGTGTTATGAGTCTTGTTGGGATTTTTTAAGTAGTCTCTAAATAGATGTTCCTTTCCACACTCATTACAGTACCCTTCCCATGTTCTAAGAGGTGGTGGGCTGTATGGCAATGTGCATTCCCTTATGAAATGATCTCCACCACATCTATAGCATGGTTCCCTTGGTACTGGCGGTCTAATGGGTGGTCTCATCAGGGTTGGTGCTTTAGGTGCAGTGTACATCAGGTTCACATATTCGGGTCCATAGGAATTGTTGTATCCTTTGTAACCATAATATGGTTGTTCATATGTTGGGTCATACTCAACTAGACTAGTGTCATAAGGGTAGTATTCTCCTTGGGCCTGCTCATATCCTTGATTTGTTATTTCTGCACTAGCTAAAGGTGTAGTTGGTACTATGGCTCTTTCTAGGTTTTCCTCTGGTTGAGTGTATTTGACTGGCGCTACATTCTTTGGATGGGGTGTTTGTTGTCCTAATATTGGCTGTGGTTGTCGATATCCCCCTTGCTCATAAGGTCCAGGTGCTCCTTGTGGGCCTGGATAAGGGTTGTATCTAGGCATCTCTCTACTTTGTTCTCTGGGAGGGTATCTGTAAGGTCTATATTGGGGTTGATTCATTGGCCTTGTTGCCTATTGGATGGGAAATGTTTGGTAGTATGGTTGGTATATTTCTGTTCAATGTGAAAATACAAGTTGGGTCCTTGGGGTGGCTGCCTATTGTATGGGTAAGGTTGTTGTATGCCTAAAACCCCTCTTTTACAATTATGAGATGGATGATCTCCACCACATAGGATGCATCTCCTTAGTATTGACATTCTCATTGGTGGGCTCTGATAATTTCTCTGTCCATGCACTCCTAATTTCTTAGTTACCAATTCTGATAATTCCTCCACATTACTAGAACTAGTTGTCACTATACTCCTAGTGTCTTTTGATTTAGTGGAGCTTTGTGTACTTTTGAGGTCATCAACTAGGTTGCCTTCTAAGTCAATGCATTTCTGGAGGCATTCACTCAATATCTGTAGCCGTTTTTCATAAACTAAGGTTCTGAGTGTTCCATTATTCAATCCATCTAAAAATAGCGATATCATCTTCTGTTGGGAGGGTCTTTTTGTTACAGGGCATCTGCCAATGTATTGGTTAAATCTTGGGTAGCTGTTTTTACAATTTCATTTGGGTTTTGTTTGAAACTATGAATTAATGATGATGAGTTGTGTTTAATCCCTCGCTTGGTAAATTCCCCAATAAATTCTTGGAAAAAGTATTCAATATTTCCAAGATGATTTGGATCCAATGGTTGGAATGAAGCTAAGGTTGTTCTCGTGAGGATTAGTCCAAAGGACTCATATTGCACAAAGAAGTCATCCACTTGTCCTACTCGCAACACTTCCTTGAATTCTACTATATGGTATAAGGTTCTCCCGTGCCATCATAGTGATTTCTCATGCATTTAGCAACTTGAATTGGTCTCAACCTTCTTACTGGCTCTAGGGGTCTGAGCATTATAGGCGTCTAATCACATGTATTCCTGGTTGCATACCTGGTTGTGGCCTTGGTCTAACTGGTGATCTCTGTGTATTTCCCATCCCTGGGTTGGTTTGGTTGTGCGAATGTATTCCTAGCATAGAGAACTGCACGTGTGTTCTGGTGGGGATACTTCGTTGACTCGTTTGTCCTAACATTGTATTCTTCGTTCCTTGGTGGTATCCAAAAGGGTTGTGCGAGGTAGTTGCTTGCTCCTAAGGAGGGAATACAGGCAACCCCATGTACTTCAACCTTGACCTATCCATTTAATTTACAAGCTAGTACCTTCTTTGGTTTTGGAGTAGGTATGTGACTCTAGACTCATCTTTTGGATCCTTCAGCTCATAGATAGTTATTGGGCTTACTTTTGCTCCTCGTGTGGGTGAATCAGTTTTTATAAGTTGGTCTGACCCATGGAACAGATAGACATCCAACAAGTAATCATCTTTAGGTATTGGATCCCCTCTCAAGACTTGAGTTACTAGTCACGGTGTCTTCATGGTTAGGTCTTCCAGAAGTTTCTTGTCCTTCTAGTTCCCCTCTCTCGTTGACCTAGTCAAGGTTTTCAGTTACTACATAGATCTATCCTAACTTGTCCATGTAAACTCCTCCTTCATACTTGACTGCGGATCTTGGAATGATTGCTGAATCTGTAGAGTTTACCATTCTCGCTACCAACCTATTTATGCCATCAAGATAAATAGGGACTCCCTGCTGATTAGTGGACACATACTACAGAGAGGTCCGATATTCCCCCTCTACGGTGGACATAAATTTCTCTATTGAAACTGAACCATGCATGTCCTCTGAGGCCATGGGTAGTTCCTCCTCTGAGTCACTAGATGTGTCTGAGTAGATTGAATGATGGCTCGCTTGGGCTACACTTCCTACTAATGAGATGACACTTCTCTGGCATCTTAGCAGCTATCCTGATCTTAAGTTCGTTCACCTTCTAGGTCTATATCTTCTCTCCTCTTTCCCTTAATTATATCTTCAATCACTCAAAGTTTACTTTCAATCAATCTAGGTTGTTCTAGATGATACTTCTCTAGGCGATACCTCACTGACGATACGATACTGCACTTCACACGATATGATACCAAGAGCTCACCACGATACGATACCACTTATTGACACGATATGATACTACTGAACAAGAAGATACGATACTATGTTTGCACTTGATATGATACCTCTGTCAATCATGATATGATACCAACTTCACGATACGATACCAGATTAACTCACAATAGGATACCGGTAGAAAGGACGATACAATACCACTATGTGAACGATACGATACCGGTCACTCATCAATACGATACCTTGTCCTAGACAATACGATACCACCAAAATTACAACACTATGATACTAAAAAACGATATTTGGTGGACCGCGATACGTGACCACCTAAGGATTGGAATCCTGATACCAACACTTGGCGATACATGATACCTTGACAATATCGTGATACCTCAAGGTGGTATGCACAATACGATACCAGGAGAATATCGCGATACAAGGGAATTTTGGTATCACGATACCAAAACTCAACCGATCGTGATACTACAGACAAAAAAGATTAAAACTTAGAAATTCTTAATGCAAGGTGTGTGTTTCTCTCTCCCCTTCACTCTTAGCCCACTGTACCACTCAAAAACTCACTCAAAACCTTCTATCTCACCCTGTGATACCGTGTGTGAGTTTGATCATGTTTGTGAGTGTTCTTTATATTTTGTAACGTTCTAGAGTTGAAGAACTTACCTTTAGGAGTATCTCACCTAAGCTCTGTGCTCACTATGTTTTTTATGTGCCTGCTTGCCATGATACGACTCCCACAATACCATTTGTTGCACTTCCATGATACTTGTTCAAAACAAGTGACCGAAAAATGACTATTTTCTGGGTTTTATGGTCTTGGTTAGCCAAGTGCCTGAACTGAATTTAAACTAGAAAAGTTTCTTTTTGGAATTTTTGCGAGGTGTCCTACTCTCCTCTCTTTACTCCTCTCTCTTTCATAAACCCTAACTCTTTTCTCACTTCCTCACTCCTAAACCTAAACCTAAAAACTCATTATACACATTCCTAAAGTGTGAAGTAACAAGTGCTGAAATACTTAATGACTTTCCACTGATTGAATTCACCTCTACAAGAACGATTCATTCACTCCATAGCTATAACCATCACAAAGGCACCTTGGTTGGGCTATTCCCCGACAATGGTGCCAAAAATGTGTGTACCTAAGTCGTGAATTCTTAGGGACTTTTGTCGATGAGATTGAGAATATTTGAATGTGATGTATGCAAATCCTAATCTAAGGCCCCAATCAAGATAGTGGAGACCCCAAGCACCTAGAGGGCCATGCTATAGGTTTCAAGGAGATCATTTCATTAGAGAGTGTCCTATCCATGCACCAAGACAACCCCCGTCAGTGACCATTCAAGGATTTTGTCTTGATTGTGGCAAGGAACACCTCCTAAGGAATTGCCCTAAGAATCTAGGCAATGCAAAAAAGATTACACCAATCAATGTTATTGGCTTAGTTGTAGACTCTGGTGGGAGCACGCTTACGACAACCCTAGTGCAGGTAGTAACTAGAGCTCAAGCCTTCCAATGAAGCCAAGGCATAGGTCAAGAGAATAGCCCAAAAAATAGTGAGGTTGAGAGCATAACTAAGAAGATAACAAGAGATTGAAAGGATAACCATTGAGCAAAAGAAAAGACAATGGACAAGGAAGATGAGAAAACTTGAAGAAAGTTTAAGGGAGACTAAAGCCAAACTTATAGACATCACATCTTAGACACACATAGTACCACCATCACCTAACACTAATCACTCCATATAACCCCATCATCACCTAGAGTAGGATCAATCTTAGTGGATCCTACTCCCAAGAATTAGAACATATCAAGCTAGAAGCCAGGATAGGCCAAATGTGATAGACAAGTGTTATCCTAGAGTTGACCTAGGAATTGAATGAAACAAACTGTGCGAAAATGGTGGAATTGGCTCAGACTATGTTTGAGGCCAACCATCTTTTCGATGTTTAAACTCAGCCAAGGCACAATTGCACTTTGATGGATTGATAGAGGGACTATTTAAGACTCAGGTGATGGAGGTGCCATTGCTACCACCTCCTTATGGAAGTGTTGGAGCAAGCCTGCACTCAGACCAATGAGAAAGAAATTGCAGATGGTTGACAACCACATTGAGAAGTCTTTAGGGTTGTTGGAAGGAATCACTCTCACTACTTGTGGTGTGGACTTCAAGCATACATTCTCCATATGTGACTTTAGAAAGAACCACACATATGAGATGATCTTAGGTAGACCATTCATGAGACAATTGTAGATAGTGCAAGATTTGGAAGCAATTCTTTGTACTTGCAACATTTAGGCATCACCACTTGAGTTAATCTCAAAGATTTCTGACATAGGGATGTACCCCCTTCCCCTTATAGTGGAACCCCATCCATAGAGCATCACATGGCATGGAGTCAGTGCACTCCATAGGATCAAGATCCTCTTGGATGCATGAAGACACCCACTTATGGATGTGCAAAGTTGTAGTATAAGAAGAGAAAAGATTATCTACATGAGAAATAGGTGCATAAAAGCACTCTAGATTAGTTCAAGATCTAGTCTATGCACCCCTAGTATTCCCGGATGAAGAATTTGAACCCCACAATTTGGCGAGAATTCAAGGAACTATGGACATAGCAATTAATGAAGAATAGTGGACCCCACACTACAATGAAGATGGGTATGACACTTCAGTTTTCATGATAGAACCAATCATGAATGAGTCAGTTATTGAAGAGTGTGAACCTCAAACGAATGAACCCAAAGGAGGATAGAAACAAAGATGGAGAGTCCATCTTCATGGAGCCCTTCTGCACTTCTAAGGAAGAATATCTCTATTTAATAGAAGTTAGAATTTAGAAAGAGGGAAGATCAGAGGAGGAAAAAACATTGAAAATGCCCAAAAAGAAAAAAAAAAGAGACACCTATAACCAAGCCAGTAGAGGAAGAAAAACCCTTTGAAGTTCCAAATAATTTCAAGAAATACAAAATAGAAGATGAAAAGGTCATGATCAAGATGCCTAATAGGGAAGCACTCATAGGATTGGCTTACGACAACAAAGAATAGATCAAGAAAATTGTAGTGACCATAGAAGAGGATGAAGAACAATGTACGTACATAGGACATGACTTGGCTGATGACAAAGAAAAGGAGTTGATAGCATTATTAAGAGAGCACATAGATGTGTTTGCATGGAGTTCACACAGAGTTCCCATGTCTTTAGATGCCAATCCAACGAAGCACAAACCCTATGCATATAATGATTATTATGCAGCAAAGATCAAAGAGGAAATAGATCGTTTGATAGAAGCTAGATTTATATACAAAATTGAGCATACGGAATGGGTATCCCCCATTGTGGTAGTCTAAAAAAAGAATGGTAAGCTATGTGCGTGCATTAACTTGAAGAAAGTTAATGCCACCACCATCAGAGATAGCTATCCGCTTCCTATCACCGAACATTTGTTAAAACGTGTAGCATGCAAGGAAGTTTACAACTTCCTTGATGGATTTTTTGGATACAATCAAGTAGCATTGCCCAAAAGACCAGCATATGATGGCTTTTTCCACCAAGTGGGGCATTTTCACATTTTGCGTGATGCCTTTTGGGCTGACCAATGTGCTTGCTACATTTCAAAGGCTGATGTATCATGTCTTCAATGAATTCTCGTGGAAGAACTTAGACATCTGTGTTGATTAATTATGTGCTCATTCCAACATTCGACAAACACAAATCCCTAAGCTGAAATCAAAATTTGACAAATGTAGGGAATATAAAGTTTTCTTGAACCTAGAAAAGTATGTTTTCATTTTCAAAAAAGGTTAGATTTTAGGACACATAGTGTCAAAGAATGGAATCTCAATGGACGTGGAAAAATTTAGAGCTATTGTCAAATTACCCATATCAAAGAACATCAAGGAAATACAAACCTTCTTGGGACATTGTGGTTATTATTGAAATTTTATCCACGTGTATGCAATCATTGCAAAACCTCTATACAAGCTTTTGACTAAATTTGAATGGACAAACGAGTGTGAAAAATCTTTCAATGAGCTCAATCAATGATTGTGCTTAGCACTGATCTTGACTACACCAGATTGGAATAAGACATTCCATGTACATGTGGATGCATCCAACTATGCTATTGGGTGTGTGCTAGCACAACCCATAGGTGAAGGTAACATTGATCTTCCATTTGCCTATGCAAGTAGGCACTTGAATAGGGCAGAATGAAATTATACCACCACAAAAAGAGAAGGATTAGGCATGGTCTATGTAGTAAAAAAATTGAGACATTATCTACTTACAAATAAGTTTAATGTTTTATAGATCACGAGACATTACTTTACCTAGTGAATAAACCCTGCAATACTAGTAGCTTAGTAAGATGGTTTCTCTTACTAATGAAATATGACTTTGAGGTAGTCTTCAAGAAAGGTAAGACTCACCTTAGGGCATATCACCTTTTTAGAATCACATCAAGAGAGTCCCTGTCGGGAGTGTTAGATGAGCTTCCTAATGCTTATTCATTTAGCCTGGAAGTAGTGTCTAACTACACCATAAATATCCTTCCCATTCAAACCTTTGGACCTAAACACCCTGTACTAAAATTCAAAGGTAAAGAAGCGGTGAGATGCTTGATGAAACTCAAGAACCCGATGAAGCAAACAACCCATCCTCATGCGAGATCAACTCAAAATAGGATACCTCATGTCATAAAGCAAATTTGGATGCAAATGAGTGAACAAACCTCTTAACCCTCTACAGGACCAGGGGTAAATACCAAACAAATGTTGTAGTCTAAGAAGATCAAAGTTGAAAGTTCTAAGAGTCAACCTTGATGAGTCATCTCTATTTGGATTCCTAAGAGGTCAATGAAGGTTGACCCCAATGCCAAAGAAGTTTGGGTGTCAAAGGCTTGCTTAAAGGATGAAGTATTTGTATATAAGCTTCTAGAGTTAAATCGGTGCTCATGGGCACTCACTCCACTGACATATAGGATGAAATCTATTTTCATCACTTTAACACATAGAACTATGCCTACAGTTACTTGGATGTGGGTATCTTAAAAGCCCCATATTCAAGTAGAGAGACTCCCTACACCCCTAATGGTCACCAATGGCAAAACATCTAATCCCATAAGGGAAAGGTGGAAAGTCAAACTTTGTAACAAACCCCCTGACCCAACCATGTAAAAACTGTCACGAGGAAGGAGATAAGGAAGAGAGCTCACACAGACACTCTCAGAATCAAAGAGAAGCACACACTCAAATGCAGGCAAGGAAGAATGATCTTATTCTTCTTCTTCTTCTTCTATTACATAAAAATGAATGTACAAGAATGACCTAAAAACAAGAATACAACAAGTGCAGTATATAAAGACTAGTACATAAGGAAAAACCTAATGTCCGCAAATGAGTGAGCTGGCAAGAAACAAATGTGCCATCACTCTCGGTAGATAAATCTAGTACAGCTCAATGAAGTATCCCTAACATTTACCGGTTTGACCACTATACATGTTAAAGAAATGAAAAACTGATACGTGTGATCTTGGATCATCACATGTTAAGCTTCACATCTCAACACTCCCCCTCAATCTCAACGTCATGTCCTCTAATCCAAGCATCTTCCGAAACTTCTTCAGCTTCTCTGCTCCAAGTGCTTTAGTGAAAATGCCAGCAACTTGCTCATCTATTCTCGCATAAACAAGATCAATATCACTTGCTAATACCTTCTCTATGATGAAGTGATAATGTACCTAGATGTGCTTTGTTCTAGCATGAAAAATAGGGTTACATGCTAACTGTATACTACTAAGATTATCACAATAGATAGTGATAGGCTTTTGCATTTCCACACCTAAATGTACAAGTAGCATCTCCATCCATTATGCCTCACACGCTGCCATTGTAGCACCTCTATACTTAGCACCTGTACTCGACAAAGCAATAGTGGGTTGCGTCTTGTTGCTCCATGTAATAGCTGCACTCCCAAGTGAGAATAGAAAGCCATTAGTAGATCTTCTATTTGGAATGCTACTAGCCCAATCTCCATTGGTGTATCCATGAACGTGCAAATCTACACCAGCTTCATAAAACAATGCATAATCCAAAGTAGCACTCACATAACATAGAGTGTGCCTCAGAGCATCCAAATGTGGATTCTTGGGAACCTACATAAATTGACTTTCAAGTCCAACAATGTAGCTAAGATCTGGCCTCGTAATTGTGAGAGATATGAAACTTCCCACAATTTTCCTCTACATAGTAGCATTTCCCAATGCTTCACCTTATGTAGTGTCTAACTTTGAATTCTAATCTATAACTATGCTGGCTTTGATACCATGTCATGAGGAAGGAGATAAGGAAGACAACTCACACACACACTCTCACAATCAAAGAGAAGCACACACTCAAATTCAAGACAGGAAGAATGATCTTCTTCTTCTTCTATTACATAAAAAGGAATGTACAAGAATGATCTAAAAACAAGAATACAACAAGTGTAATATATAAAGACTAATACATAAGGAAAAACCTAATGTTCGCAAATGAGTGAGCTGGAAAGAAACAAATGTGCCATCACTTTCAGTAGATAAATCTAGTACAGCTCAATGAAGTATCCCTGACATATACCGGTGTGACCACTATACATGTTAGAGAAATGAAAAACTGATACATGTCATCCTGGATCATCACATGTTGAGATTGATATCTCAACAAAAATCTCCTTGTAGAAGAATAGATGCATTCTGAGTACATTGTATATCTAGAGTATGCATCTAGGGAAGTGACTAACCACTTAATGCATACTCACAACCGCACCACACCTCACCATTACTGACTCACTAATAAGAATGAATCTCATGTTGGTACTGTAAAGGGACAAGGTATCATTTTGTTTCCAATGCAATGCTAATATAATCTTCTTACTTCTAGCATATTCAGATGCAACAATCATCCCTAGCACTATGGAAGATATGGAAGGAACCAGTTCAGAAGCAGGGATCAACTATCAGAATGTCGACATAGAAAGCTTACCTATTCAGCCTAAACCAAAGGAACGACCCAAAGAGATGCAAGCAATGCAAATGATCCCAATACAAGATCCACCCATGGGACACACTATGAGAGTTAACAAGAACTCACATTGGTTCAATGAGATGGCAAGACCTCTAGGAGAAGGCATGTATAGGGAAGTTGAGATTGAATACAAGAACACATGGGAAAAATACCATTTCTTTACTAGAGAATTTGAGAAGCTACAAAGCATAGCACACTTCAGGCATGCATGGTAGAAATCGGGCTTGGTAGAATGCTTTGCTATCAAATTACCAAAACCAGATTTCATGAGATAAAAAACTAACTCCCACCTAGGATCCCAGATCTTCAAGCACATTCATGATTCCATCATGAACATGTGGGAATGAGTACAAATGATTCCATGTGATTAATAATCTAGTTTGAGAGGCCCTAGATATGAGAGTATGCATATTCCCAAAGGAAGAGTTGATTCGAGACAACATGAAGAATCAGAATCTGATAAAGCTCAAAGACATGGTGGCTATGCCACCTAACATTGTGGTGCATTTGAGAAGTGCATGCAACATTTTGTGTTCCCAGGACAAGAAAGGTTCACAATGGTGCATAAAAAATTTTGGTTTGGCTCGCATTTAGCTGACATGTAGAACTTGAGGATCAATATTCCATATTGGATTATTGATCAAATTCATCAAGCATGCAAGAGGCGGCCATGTAAACTAGTGTTACATGGTTTTTGTTCTCTCATGAGAATCACATTGATGCCTAGAATATGATGTTCCTATTCAGAGGGCTCTTTCCTGGAACATAGCACAATAGTTCAAGATCAGGAAATCTTTGGCTCCACCTTCCAAGAGGATGAGGAGATTGATGCCTTGTGCACAACCAAGAGGCACCATCTTGACACGAGATATATCTCTTGTGCAACAACGGGTAGTCAAACCATTCATGTTAAGAATACCGAGGAGAAGTACAAATGGGTCAAGTTTAATCTTCCCCCTAGTGCCATCTAATCTAGAGTTTCCTAGAGGAGTTCTCTTGGAGGAGCTAAGTAATGCAAATTTTAAATGAATCCTTCACGAGATAAACCTTGAGGCGGGAGAAGAACTAGAAGGCAAGAAATGACAACCACATGAGGAATTTTGGCAACAAGAACAAGTGGGAGAAGAAGGAGATGAAGAAGATGAAGATGATGAGGAAGAATAACATGATGAGTAACAAGGAGAAGCTACAGGAGCTCCCACTTACACTTCCAAGTTACAAAGACTCTATGATGCAATTGTGAGTGTGCAAGGAAGGCATCGAATCTCCTTTAGTACATGCATAGCATTGATTAAACATATTCTTCGTGAAGAAGGAGTGGATCCACACTTCATCGAGACCCTCCAACTTTTGACCAAAACTCTAGGAATGACCGAGGTTGTCCATACGATGTTACAAAAACTAACACCTCACTATGACAAAAGGCGTGTTGAGACATGAGAACACACTGGCAAGAACATCCGAATTCTTGTATCTAAACACAAAGCAACTATAGTGCAAGAGGCCAGCTCAACTGCAACCATTGACCTCATGGCAGAAACGTTTGCACAAACCTCACCAATCTCACCTCAGAACCCTCTGTCACCCCCAATTGACACCGAGGTATAGGAAACCATAGGAACCATAGAACCCATCTACCAAACCCCTCCCCAATCACAGTTGGAATCAATATCCTATTGGTTCAACAATAATAAGATAATACATCATATGTTTCTTAGTCACTCTATAACAAGCCACGACGGGCAGCTATAGAATATGTACAACGTCTTTCTACTTCTCTCTAGAAGACCACAGCGTGGGCAACGTGGGTAGTACAATTGACTCCCAAAACTCCCACCAGAGATCGATCCCCAGCAGGCGCAACGCAAAAACAAAGTTAAATTTTTGTTTTTAGCAGACCATAAATTACACGCAATGCTTTTCCGAATTAGCGACGGGATCGCGATAGCGATCATCAGAGTTTTATTGAGTGTTTGCTTTATTTGGTGCTTTTCAAGGCTACACAAACACTATATAAGAAGTGCTTGGGGTCACTTCTATGCATCCTTCACCTATGATCAACAAAAGCTTTCTGGAGCTTGGACCTCAGTAGAGGTGGTGTTTCTTCTAGCACATGGGACAGCCATGGTGCTAACTTGAAGCATGTTGAGGAGCAGCTATGGAGTTCTTCTTGGTGATTCTTCTTGGAGAAGATGAAGGGTGTGCTCACACTCTACCTCATGGAGAGGAGGTTATCTCTTGTTCATGGCAAGAAGACTTGGTCATTAGCAGCTTGATGGTGAGGATCGACCATCTACATGGTGTATTTGAAGATTATCTTCTATAGGAAGATATTAGGTTGAAGATTGTCTTCTACAAGAAGACATCGGGCTACTTCAAAGACATTGGATGGTGGTTAACATAAGATTTACATCTTATGTTAAGTATTCAGGTACATGTTCTCTTTATGCACACAGGTACTACTTGAAGTTTATGGAGGCTGTGGCGTTCATATCAGAAGGAGTCCTATTCGGCATAGGTACAAGAGAATCAATACTTATATGCTTTATGCATATTTTTATGAGGTGTTTGAGAAGGTGTGTTCACATGAGTTTGAGGATTTCCGGCAACAATCTTGTTAGCATTCTATGCTACTTTATAAGTATGTGATCTTTTCACACACGTATCTGACATAGGGTCTTCCATAGCCTAAGTTTAGATGTAGGTTTGTTGACCATCAGTTTCACACTGATCCTTCCTCATTCAGTCACTCATATTCACTCTTCTATAACCTATAAGGTCACACATCTCATGTATATTCAGATTACTGCCCATACATCTGAATATGTTTGTTACATTGTACATTCACTCATTCATCTATTTCTCATCACATAGAGTTGTTGAGAATTTTGCTCCCACATTGTACATTGAACATTGGTATATATGATACTATGAGTAAGCGATGGCTTACGTAACACCTTACACATGATGTCTATTCTTTCTCTATCTTTGTCTCATCATGTGTATGATTAAGATGTGGTATGTTCATGTTTTGTCAATATGGAAGATTGCTAGAATTAATGTTGTACATGAATGGAACTATGGAACCATGGACCTGTGACATGAGCCTAAGGGCCTACCTCACTTCCAACATTTGGTATCAGAGCACTAAGGTTTTGGTTTCAGAACTTTAGATCTTTGGCATCAATGCATTAAGGCTCATTCATATCCCAGGTTCCCAGACTTCTAGTTTTACAACATATGATTTGAAAGCATCTTCTAATATTTGACATTTGACATACACACTTAATCTGGATGAGTAGAGATTTGAGAATTAGACATTTCAGTTACATGTGTATTCATCAGTGTGGAGTATGAAGTTGATGATCTGTTAGCAGCCGAATATTTTTGAAGAGTATGCAAATACTTTACAAAAGTATTGTTTGAAGACGCAAACTTGATGAAGAGAAGACTACTTCAAATTCAAGGAAGAACAATGGTTTAGAGAAGATGAAGAAATCAGATCAACATCAAATTACAGGTATCACTTTCTACTATCAGATTATCATTTGCAAGTCATATCTTAGAAGAGCAGTTATGAAGAGATTTGAAGAAATTCAAGGAATGCTTTTATACGCTTTCATCATTTGAAAGTGAAAGGCTACATCAAAACAGGTATCTAGAGTTTTTTCTAGAGAGTTTTGAGAGATCTCTTTCATGGCAAGAAAGTTCAACTAAGAAGACAAATGTGAAGATGGGATGAGTTTTTCAGCCAAATTTCTGTTGTAAGTTGATTGGATATCAAGGTACAAATGTATCTAGAGAAGGTAACTCTAGAAGGGTAATTCATCATTCATACAAAAGATTGGTGAATTTGGTGAATTTAGTCGTTTCAGACATTTGAAACAACATTTTGATTTAGATATATGAGGAGATGGTAAAACATGTTTCTATATTCACTTCCATTTGTATACCATGTTTGTTTTATCTCTTACTCTTAAGCATTAGAGGAAGAGAAAAGTTCATTCGAAGAAGTCAAGAGTGCTTGCTACTTCAAGAAGAAGATAACAAAAGGTATCGAAGAGAAGTTTGAAGATGTTGACATCATCAGGTGGAAGAAAGATGCAGAAGAAGAAAGTCCATCATTTCCAAAAGAAAAGTAAGGCTTCCTTTTCTCATATATTTTCCATATACTTTTCCTATATTATCCTCTACATCCAAAGACAAGTCTACGAGAACATCCTGTTTAAAGAAGAAGCAGTTTCTTGTTTTGCATTACACTTGGTCATGATTTAGTAGATTTGACAAAGAATTGCATTGAGAGAAAGAAAAGCAGCAGATATATGTTTTAACTCATATATGTATGAGTTATGTTTTAGTTGAAGCTTTTAAGCAGGCAGCTTATATGTTCCCTCAAAGAATTCTTGGAGTGTCAATACAGAGCTACTTGGTATATGACAAGTTGCAGAGAAGTATATTTCTTCTTTATCTAACTCTTGAGGTAAAAGAGTTTTTTGTAGCAGATGTTGAAGACTTGCATTGAGGTTTTATGTTTGGAAAAGGTTACCTCATATTCAGTATTTTTAGAAACTTCAGAAAATTCAAACTTGTTGATGTACCAGTCAGTTGAAGAATCTACTTTTTATGATTGTCTTGATTTTTGGATACATGCTTGTATTCAAAAAGGTGTTCCATTAGATCCTATAACTTGATTGAAAAGTGGAGTTAGCCAAAAGAAAGTCAAGCAGGTACTATCACATTTCACGCGGGTAAAATATGAAAGTTATGAAGTATCAACTTGCAGCTTTTGGAGTCCTCAAGGTGAGAAGTTTGTCCACTTATGTTTCAAGTAGGAATTGCAAATTCCTTGAAGGATTTGTTTGAAGAAAAGTTTTACAACTTTTTGAGAAGCATGGACACTTGGAGACATTCAGGAAGTAAATCAAACATTCAGTCATGAAGGTTTGATAAGAGCAGATTCTACACAGGAGAGATCATTGATCTCGTATGATCTTATATGATCTTGAGTATTTATGATTCAGTTGTCTATCCTTTGTTTGTGAAGATTCTTAACATTGGAAGAAGTAAGTCAAAGATTCAGGTTCTATCAGATTTGTCTTACAGAGAGATAGAACAAGATACTTGTTATGTTACAGAAGGTTATGAATCCTAAAAAAACTTTCAGCAAGGTTTTATTATGTTAGGTTCAGCTAACCTTATTCTAGATTTTGGAAAGCTGAAGAATGACATGGAAAGCTATTGGCATGTGCACAATGCTAATAAAAAGGGTTCAGAGATTTTTTTTCAGATACAGGTATTGATCACTTAACATCAGATTTATGAAGGAAGACGTTCCACATTTCATAAAGTCTGATATATTTGAAGAATACTGGACACTAGTGTTAAGTCATCTAGGGGGTGATGAAACATGAAGACTTATTTTCAAGCCATATGTAAAAGAATGCAGAGTCATACCTACAGGTATTCCTATTTCAGGTATTCCTATATTTCCTTTGTTAGGTTCTCTTTATGTTCCAGCTTTGAAAGAAGAAGGAAGAAGAAGAATATTTGGAGAAAGTTCCTGTTAGGATGTTCCAGTTCAAGAGAAGGTTCCAGAGTTCTATTTGAAGAGAAGCTTGATATTTCAGAAAGGTATATTTCAGAAGTGCACACATATATGTTTATACCAAGTTCTGAAGGAAAGAGGTATGAAGGATTTAAAGGATGAAGACACGATGACATCATAGATTTTTGACTCATATTTCAGTTGATTTCAATTGAGTTGAGTTGATTTGACTTGAGTACAGTCAGAGATGAACCAGCAGTGTTCATAATACACTAAGTTGTGAGTTGTTAGTCACAGGTTCCGGGATTCAGTTCTTGTTTAGTGTATTTACATAACGCAGCAGAAGTACGTTGAGAAAACTTTTTGGAAGGTAAATGCAAATATATGGATCCTAGTGTATGTTTTCAGGTTTTTGAAGACAGGAGATAGCAGGTGCAGAGACAGTTCATGCTACAGTTGTCAAGCAGTGATTGCTTGATTTATACACTATTGGATATCTAGTTTGCATATTTTCTCAAGTATTATGGTTCATATTCAGCAAGTTCAGATTTTTGAAGGAAAGTCAAATTCAGTTTTGAAGAATATTTTTTTCTGAAGTGCAGAAGTACAAGCTTGAAGCTTGTAATAATTTGCAGCTTGTAACAGTTTGCAGATCCAGTCCACGTTGTACAAATATGACATTGCAGGGGGGATTGTTGGAATCAATATCCTATTGGTTCAACAATAATAAGATAATACATCATATGTTTCTTAGTCACTCTATAACAAGCCACGACGGGTGGCTATAGCATATGTACAACGTCTTTCTACTTCTCTCTAGAAGACCACAGCGTGGGCAGCGTGGGTAGTACAATTGACTCCCAAAGCTCCCACCAGAGATCGATCCCCAGCAGGCGCAACGCAAAGACAAAATTAGATTTTTGTTTTTAGCAGACCATAAATTACACGCAATGCTTTTCCGAATTAGCGACGGGATCACGATAGCGATCATCAGAGTTTTATTGAGCGTTTTCTTTATTTGGTGCTTTTCAAGGCTACACAAACACTATATAAGAAGTGCTTGGAGTCTCTTCTATGCATCCTTCGCCTAGGATCAACAGAAGCTTTCTGGAGCTTGGACCTCAGGAGAGGTGGTGTTTCTTCTAGCACATGGGACAGCCATGGTGCTAACTTGAAGCATGTTGAGGAGCAGCTATGGAGTTCTTCTTGGTGATTCTTCTTGGAGAAGATGAAGGGTGTGCTCACACTCTACCTTATGGAGAGGAGGTTATCTCTTGTTCATGGCAAGAAGACTTGGTCATTAGCAGCTTGATGGTGAGGATCGACCATCTACATGGTGTATTTGAAGATTATCTCCTATAGGAAGATATTAGGTTGAAGATTGTCTTCTACAAGAAGATGTCGGGCTACTTCAAAGACATTGGATGGTGGTTAACATAAGATTTACATCTTATGTTAAGTATTCAAGTACATATTCTCTTTATGCACATAGGTACTACTTGAAGTTTATGGAGGTTGTGGCGTTCATATCAAAAGGAGTCCTATTCGGCATAGGTACAAGAGAATCAGTACTTATATGCTTTATGCATATTTTTATGAGGTGTTTGAGAAGGTGTGTTCACATGAGTTTGAGGATTTTTGGCAACAATCTTGTTAGCATTTTATGCTACTTTATAAGTATGTGATCTTTTCACACATGTATCTGACTTAGGGTCTTCCATAGCCTAAGTTTAGATGTAGGTTTGTTGACCATCAGTTTCACACTGATCCTTCCTCATTCAGTCACTCATATTCACTCTTCTATAACCTATAAGGTCACACATCTCATGTATATTCAGATTACTGCCCATACATCTGAATATGTTTGTTACATTGTACATTCACTCATTCATCTATTTCTCATCACATAGAGTGGTTGAGAGTTTTGCTCCCACATTGTACATTGAACATTGGTATATATGATACTATGAGTAAGCGATGGCTTACGTAACACCTTACACATGACGTCTATTCTTTCTCTATCTTTGTCTCATCATCTGTATGATTAAGATGTGGTATGTTCATGTTTTGTCAATATGGAAGATTGCTAGAATTAATGTTGTACATGAATGGAACTATGGAACCATGGACCTGTGACATGAACCTAAGGGCCTACCTCACTTCCAACAAGCGAGTCTCAAATCTTATAGACTAGAGTAACAGAGTTGGAAGAAGCTAATAATTAATTACAAGCTCAATACCTCACCCTCCAACAAGCGCATGATGAATTGAACACTAAACGACAAATGGTGGATACAAAAGCTATTAAAGATTTGGAGGAGATACTATGTGAATAGATTGCAAGGAATGGTGAACTTATAGAGGAATCTAGGTCCTCTATGAAGACATATGTCTATAACCATGGAAGAGAGTAAGAGACTTCAACAAAAAATTCTAGATAATCTTGAGGCTTCCATGGAAGGAACCCCACAAACAACCATCAGTCCCACTTGATTCCAAGCTATGCCTTCAGATAGTTCGGATATTATTAGAAGAACATGCCAATTTCTTGGAGTCATATGCCAAGCTAGAAGAAGAGTGTGCAGATCTCAAGAAGCAACTAGACAAGTCCAACACACAAGTACCGAAGGCCATGCCTCTCCCACCCAACACACAAGAATTGGAAAGCCTACAAAGCAAGTTGATGAACTTCAAGCACGATTACTACAATGTGAAAGACCACCCTCTCCACCTCTGGAACCTGAACATGAAGAAGTAGTGGAAATCCTAGTGGGAGAAACCTTCAAGGAACCCTATGAGCCCACACCAGAACTCTAAGGAAGCACCATAGAGGAAGGCCAATACACCTTTGACATTGAAGTACCAGAATGGCTGAAAAGGGTCGAACAAATAGGTAGAACACACGATGACGGAGTGTCCATACAAATACAATCAATGTCGAATCTCAAGGACACAATACTCAGGTCCTCATACTTCTAAAATCTCTCTCATTGACGATTCATTACCATGGCAGAGGTACAATATATGCCTTACTTTGTACTACTCATCGACTATAATCCAAAGATGAAAAGGGTGACTAGAGTAGAAACCACATTTGCAATGCAATTTGAGCCAAAGGAACTTTTGGAGTCAGTTGTACAATACTTCAACCTAACTAGTGTGTACGACTATTAGAGACCTATCCAGAAATGATGCACACTTGGTCTAATGCACCCTTGTATATCAAATATAATCCATGCTATTTCCCTATATTGTGCCGAAGGCCATGGCCGAACTTTGTAGTTAAGGTGAACACCACTAAGGGTTTCTTAGATTGGGTCAACTATCTGTACTTTGCTCCATTGAACGGCCCACCAATTGTATCTTACATGATATCAACCATACACCATTGTTCATTCCGCTTCAAGAATGTGCATGACATTATTTCCAATATGTATATGAAGATTTTTTAGCTGATGACGATGGTCTTCAAAACCTTCAGGAATATCAAGGCATCATATATCTCTACTCAAAGCTTCAATGAGGATAATCTGGATATACCAGGTCTTGTCGATTGGGACAACTTAATAATAGATCTAGAAAGGGGCCTTAGACTCAAAGAACATCACTTAGCTACTGCTATCATTGAATATTACATTGCACACCCTTCACAACAAAGGTATGTTAGAGATGGTAGATGTGAGAGAGGGGGGTGTTGGTAGTGGCAATAGCCAAGGAGGTCCAAGCACCTTGTCGAGACAAGGAAGCATTGAACAAACCAGTCAGAGAGAGTCAGAACAAAGGGAGAGACAAGCAAGACCAAGTAGACAAGGAAGTCAAAGAAGATCAGGCAACTAGGCCCAACAAATTTTTGAATGCAACTCCTTATGAAACAATGGTTTTGATCAATACACGCCATTGTAAATACTTTTGTTACTCCTTAATCCATTTTGTTTGAGCCAAGGAGTCCTCAAGCTTTAAGAGTATTGGTTCTAGGTATACACGAATTTTCATATCTTTTAGAGCTCGTTTGAGCCTCCAAAATAGTCTAGGAGCCTGATTTTTAATTAGGCCAGACAGTAGGTTTGGATAGGGTGAAAGCTAGTAAAAAACTATAAAAATAGCTAGAGAGCTCATTTTAAAGGTTGGATTCTTAGGAATTGAAGTAACTAGAGCACATTGTAACTACAATTTTGTCTTACCAAAAGATACCATTGCTCCATCTACTGGTCTTATCATATGTGCATGTGTATGTGTGCGCATGTTGTTGTGCTTCACACTCACACACTTGTACTCTCACGTGATCATGGTCATCATACCACCCTCATGTCTCCTCAAATTGACAATTATGAGGTGGATTTCCTCACATTGATAGTCATCATTGTGCTAGAGTGACAAAGGTGGATGCCTAATGATAGCCTTGAAAGCGGTTTTAGAATGGTTTATTTTGGAGCCCATTGCCTCACAAAAAGTATTTAGGAAACACCAAAAGGTATCAATGCTGGGCGGATAGTTATGCACAAAAGCGTTTGTTTCATCGAGAATGAGCTCATGATGATTTGGTAATGATTGAGGGGAAGAACAAGGCCTTGAATAAGACCTAAGCATGCGTGATGTTTAACCAAGCATCTAAGACCATTGACAACAATTGCAAAAGAAGAGGAGCCAAGAGGCATCCTTGTCTGATAGACCATTTTAAATGAATAGCTTGAGAAAGCTGGCCATTGATGTTTATCTGAGCTAAATCATTTCCCAACAATGTAGAGATCATCTCAATAAATTTTTGTCTGCAGCCAAGGTCTTTCAGAGATTGGAGCATGAAGTCCATTTGAGTATGTCATAAGTTTTGTCAAAGTCAATCTTAAGGAAGAGGACATCTTGAGTAGACTCTTCAACAAAAGTCAAGCCTTCCCAAACATGAATGATAGCCTCGAGGATGGAGCTTCCCTTGATGAACCCCTTTTGAACCTCATTGATCCAATTTTGAAGTTGACAAGCAGTGTGATTAGCAATAACCTTAACGAGGATCTTGTAACCGATTTTTAGCATCGTTATTGGATGCCATTTTCAATCCTATTTTTGCTACCTTTTTTATGAATAAGCTTGATAATGCCTTCATAGAGGCAGTCTGAAAGCGCACCGAAAGATACAACCTCTTGCCACGCCAAATGTAGTGGAGTAGTCACCACTAGCCCATCCATCACTGGGCTTTTGCCATTAGGAAGTGCATCAATAGCTTAAAAAATCTCATCATATGAAATGGGAGCTTCAAGACGAGGATTATTTTGCAAAATTCTTTGGTTCTAACTCTAGAGATGGCTGCGATGCTATCACGACTATGAGGTGAAATACATGGATGTCCGTTTATGTGTATATACATTTTATATGTGTTTGATGTATGCTCAAAAACCATTTTTCATGTGATATATATATATATATATATATATATATATATATATATATATATATATATATATATATATATATATATATATATATACACACACACACACATACATACATATATATGTATGTGTATGTGTGTGTAAGCATGCCTATGTATGTATATACTTGGGTGCATGGGAGTGTACATTGGCATTGTGTGGTTTATATGTATATCTAAATGAGCATTAGCATGATCATGCATGTGTGGGAATATGTTTGTTGTGATTATCTCACCTTAGTTTATATGGATAGGACACTTGCTTTTGGCAGGTATGACCTTAGGAATAAAGAAAGTCTCATGGATGGGGAGAGCATGTATGCCAAATGTGGTTTCCTTGATGATGCAAGGAGAGTTCTTGACCAGTCCATGATTCAACCACTTGGAGTTCAGTACCGACAACATATGCAGAACATTCTTTCTGGATGAAGTGCTTGAAGTCTTCTAAAAAGATGCAAGCAGACAATGTACGTTTGTCTATAAGTGCATTATTGTGACTGCTGAAAGCTTGCAGCTCCTTAGAGTTGCTGAATTAGAGTTGCTAGAAGAAGGTCAAACTATGCACTTAGAAGTTGTGCATGAAGGGGCATCAAAGTCACAAGGAGAGATGATTTTGTATATTTTAGGAAGGAGAAGCCATGTGAAGGCTATTTTTGAGAGAACGAGGGAGAGGTGCCTTGTGGTGCAAGAAAGGAAAGAAACAATCTCACAGAGGAAAGGCAGGCCACATACATGCCATGAGGGGACATATCCACATTGCTTGCTGAAATGCAATGGGGAGTCATTTTTGCTACTTTGGCATAGTAGGTATAGAGCTTCAGCAAGGGAGTAGGAATGCACCTAGGAATTCCGTGGAAAGAACTTATTCAGGGGCCTAGAGGACCTCCATACCTTCCATTCCTTGATTCTCTGAATGGTCGAATAGATTTAGCACTCATTTGGGCATTTGTTGCTCCGCTAGAATCGTGTCTGATAAGGGAGGGAGCTCCTCCTAGTCAGAATATTTACTCGGAACCTAATAATCGACATTACCCTAGTGGGATAAGGGAGCTAGCATCTACTCGTCGTCTTTTCCCAAAAGAGGTGGGCAGGAAGGAGAGCAAGGCAGGCATAACTTCAAGGACTCTTCAGAAACCTAAGACAAATTTGCTACTCATGAATCAGAGGGATGGTGTGTTGTATGCAAGATTGATTGTTAATTCAAAAAGAACTTGCATGTTTATGTGATTGGGAAGAAGCACAAAGCTATAGGTGAAGACTCTCCTCTGGGAAAAACAGAGAAGGCTCTAGAGTAGAAATCATCTCCCTCATCAAGTCAGGATGAAAGAAAAAGTCTATGCCTACTATCGATGAACAAGCTCGGCCATATGTTCATTCACAAAAAGTGAAGATGTTTTGGGTGCACTATAGGTGTCCAGTCTATTATTGAGCATATTGTAATAGAATTGATAAGGATAAATCCCAGGAATCTTGTTAGAGTTTGCTACTCTCTTCACACATTTGAAGGACAATGTCGTGGTTGTAGATATCTAGACAGAGGGATGGTGTGTTGTGTGCAAGATTGATTGTTAATTCAAAAAGAACTTGCATGTTTATATGATTGGGAAGAAGCACGAAGCTACAGGTGACGACTCTCCTCTGGGCAACACAGAGGAGGCTCCAGAGTAGAAATTATCTCCCTCATCAAGTCAGGATGAAAGAAAAAGTCTATGCCCATTGTGGATGAACAAGCTCGGCCATATGATCATTCACAAAAAGTGAAGATGTTTTGGGTGCACTAAAGGTTTCTAGTCTAGTATTGAGCATATTGTAATAAAATTGACAAGGATAAATCCCAAGAATCTTGTCAGATTTTTCTACTCTCTTAAGAGATTTGAAGGACAATGTCGTGGTTGTAGATATCTAGACACATAATTCGAGGGTTGCATGTGAGTTCTATGTTATTGATGAGATTTTTTAGGAAACCATTGATGATACTTAGAGGCTTAACACAAATAAAGAGCAAATTTCTAATATCCTGGAGGTAAAGGAAGATGTTAGGGTGCAAATGGGTCTTACCCATACAAAAAGAAGGTTTTGTCAAATGTTGTTTGTGGAGTGAGACTATGAAAGATCAAGGACCATCCCAAGCTTTCGTCTGAAACATTTTGTACGCTAACATATATACAGTATATTGCCTTTCATGCTGGCATAAATTCTGATGGACCACTATATCGTGTATGTAGCTCAGTGATGAGTAGCACCTCCTTTGATGTCAATCCACGAAGATGTGAGGATGGTATGAAGACCTCGAACAAGTGGTGGCACAAGTGTGAGAGTGTGAAGCACACTATCATGCACACACATACACACACGCACACACACAAAGAGAAAGACAATGGAGTTCTCTTAGATTACTTCAAAAGTGCTCATACAATTTCAAATCTATTACAAGCTAACCCCAAAAATGAGCTCTCTAGCTCTATTTATAGTTTTTATCTAGGTTTTGGCCCTGTCGAGACCTAGTGTCCGGCCTAGTTAAAAATTAGGTTCTAGGGCCTATTTGGGGGCTCAAATGAAGTCTAAAAATTATGAAACTTGATAGGTAGCTACTTCTAAGGCTCCTCAAGCTCAAGGACTCCTTGGCTTGCACAAAATGGAGCTCAAAAAAGGTGGAATGATATTTACATTGAGTGTTAGTGATGACAATCACTGTTAAGCTAATGTTGATTGGAAAAATTATATGGCCTACTTGCGAGATCTTCGTTGAATACTTTGTCTACTTGTGCCTTGCTCGGACTCCCTTCTTTGGCTTCCTTGCCTTGTGAGTCCTTGGGTGCCTTGACTGCTGCCAAAACCCCCCCTCTCTCACGTCTGTCATCTCTGATAGACCCTTGAGGATTGGATCGTTGGATGTAGAAATTCACGACGTCTATTGCCAAGTGATGCTCTGATAAGCGCAGTCCTTTTGCCAAGTCAGTGAGTAGAGCATCCCAATCTACGGGCCCGAGAACTTTTGGATGTGGCATACGTAGCTTTTCTGAATGGAGAGCTTGTTCCACAGCAAATAATTCCAATAAATGCGAGGGTCTGGGAATGAATATCTCTGAATGATATTTCCAGAACCTTGTGATAAACATTTCTTCAAACGTTTGCTTAAAGCAGGCCGGTAGATACTTGATATGAGCATGCCATGCATAGATGACAGTGATAGAAGGTGTGGTGCTCATATCATAAACAAGGTCTTGATTTCCTTCATTAAATTTGAGAGCCGAAAGATGAGGTTCCCTGACATTCTTAAAGATCCTGAATGTAACCAGCATTAGCTCAAAGATTTTGAGGCACATCTGTGCCATGACATCTGGTATATTCTTGAATCTTACAGCCTAGTGTCAAATGGTTGAAATCATGTAGTTGACCATGCGTTGTCCATGAGGGGGTGCTAAGTACACATAGTTTAGCCACTTTTCACATCCTTTAACTGTCAAAACTGTTTTGTTGTACTCTAGCCAAGACCTTCTTCAAAAGATAGGGCAGTAGCATGGATTATACTTGATGTATAATGGCATGGTATTCCAAGTACGTACCATCTCAGGGTAGGTTTCAAGTAGACGGATCCTCCAATTAGGTTGAAAGATATTCCCATGTGTGGCACTTGCCGGGATATCATCTAGTGCAAACTGTGTCGCTGAGGTTGGTTCTTTTGTTATGCACTGCTTGATTTCAGCATTATAATCTGCCATTAAGACACAGAATGGAACATACAAATCGTTCGACGTACCAATGCACCAATTATGTGACAGGTTTCTAAAGTAATCTGATTTAATGACAACTTCTTTCAATCGAGACATAGATGCTATCTGTAGTGCAACTCTCTCATCATGAGTTGTAGAAACCTTCTCTAACCTCTGCATCCATTCAAGGGCTTCAATCTCAATTGTGTCCATTCCTTCCTCTGTTTGCTTACCCCCGGGTGCTGGCATGGGATCATATGGGTCTTCAAAAGTCTCCTCCACCTTAATTGGCACTAATTCTTCAGGTTCCGGTTCCACCAGAGGAGAGGGTTGATGCTCATATTGCAGAACTTTATTTCGTAGTTCTTCTAGTTCAGCTGTGAGTTCTGCAACTTCCTCAGATGTGTCGGCTGCGATTGTGACTTTGCTTGGTGCCTCCTGCTGAGCTGGCAGTTGCTTTAGTAGTTCATCTCTTTCTCTTTCTAATGTTGTGTGAGCTTCCAAGAGGTCCGCATGGGTTTCCAACACGATTTGCATATTCTCTAAGGGGATGGCCTTGAAATTCTCTAGGTCGATTTCGTGCGGGGAACCTTCCATTGCTGCTTCCAAGTTTTCTTTGTTCTATTTCTGTAGGTGTTTATTTTCCTCGAGCGCTGCAGACATGTGCTTTCGTAAGGGCAAGGTTTCATCGAAGCTTGAGATTGTCTGTTATCTGGGTGTGTAACATATCGTCTAGTTGTTGTTTTTCTTCAGTATCTGACTAGGGTGGATTGGCCACTAATTGATCATGTTGTGCTTGCAATGTACTATATTGCTGTTGTAATAGCCGTTTCTCCTTCTCTAAATCAATGAATCTAGCTGGGAGTGTTTCATGGTTTCTGAAGAGGGTTGTATGTTGGTTATCTAGGTGCTGGTAATGCTGTTGTAGTTGAGACATACACTGATACATATTATTAAATACATTATTAACAATAGTGGATGCGGGAAAGGTGTTGAATGCAGAGAGGAAGGGAAAAGGGAATGGGAGTGTGTATGCTGTGCTTGAAAAGGGTGAAGTTGGTGGTGGGGGAATGGGAGATTGTGGACGTATGGGGGGAGGGAGAGGTGCAGAGGTGGGTGATATATCCATGAAGTCAAAAGTGGATGCAGTTATGGGAGTGATTATGAACAAGGGAATTGTGGGTGCGGTGATAGTGGTGAAGGTGTAAAGTGGTGTGTGTAGTTGTGAATATGAACTTCCAGGAAGTGTGATCGAGGGGATGGGGTTTTCCCTCACTACAGTTAGAATTACAGTGTCAGTGGTAGTGTATACAAGTGAGGTGGTGATAGGTTGTGCGGGTTGTGTGGGTTGACTGATAGTCTGGGCTTTGGTATGGGAAGTGGACTCTCAGGCGGTGATAGTAGTGGTTACACTGGTAGTGGGAGGTGAAGGCGGTGCAGTTGGAGGTAGGGGTGGTAAAGGGGGTGATGGGGGTGCACTTGAGGTATGGGCTTCCTCAGTTTCATGAATGGTTTGAGCTGTGCTCGTGGTCGTGGATGTAGTGCCCTGTGGTTCTGATACTAATACATTCATTTGTTTTTCTGATCGAGGGGGACGTCTTTCGTATCTTTGCTCTGATCTTCGCGAGTGTGCAAGGGCGGTATGCACTGTTTCAGGTACCCCCAATGCATTAGCAATCATATCAAGGGTTGCCCTGTATTGCTCATCTACGCCTTCATCTTCCAGGATCTGATTCATAAGGGCTTTTCGTGCTGCCAAGGATAGTTTGTGTTGTTCTTGAACTCAATATGGTGTCATATAGTCTCTTCAGCTGCTTTGTATAAGCAGGGGTTCCTTCAAGTTCCTGTACCACTTCTTGCTCATATTCATGTTCTTCTTTGTCGGACAATCCTTCTTGTTCATCCTCGTGCTCGTCTTCTGCGGTCTCTTCTTCATCATCCTCCACTTTGACTACTTCTGGTTGGACTGGATGGGGTTGGTCTGTGACTGTCTGCTGCCCGCTTGCCTGCTCTGCTTCCACTTCTAAATTTGTAGCATTGATTATTCTGGCTACCTCCTCATCCATTAGGTCTTCTAGTGTAAAGCCATGAGGGAACTCTAAGTCGGTGGGTATAGGTGGAAACAGTAGATTCGGGCCTTCTGTGCTATGCCTTGGTAACCTGATAGTGAATGCTTGCACTCGCCTTGGAAGCCGTGGAGTGGTTTTTGGTGTCAGTGTAGCACCTCGGGCCTATGCACAAGGCATGTGAACTGCACCTCTCATTTTCTTGGATGGAGGCCCTGCGGTTGATAGTCTACGTTGAAATTCCTAAACATCTGTAAACAATCCTGGTGAGAGCACAACATCCATAGAGTACTGATTTTTGCTTTCTATACCATCGTTGATGTGCCAAGTGTATTTGGTCAATAATCCAATGCGGCATGTTGATTGTCAAATTGAAGGCATCTGCCAAATATAGACTGAACCAGACCTTCTTGGGTGGCATCGTGAACCTCTCTTGAGCTGGGAACGCGAAATGTTGAATGACCGTTCGCAAGTGAATGGCAATAGCTTAGTCAGGTTCCTGTTCTTCATGTTATCTAGGACCATCGTCTCTTTTTCGGTGGGGATATGCATATCTTTCATGTCAAGAGCTTCTCTCACCAAATTGTTCGTCAATTTGAGGCGCTTTAATTCATTACCTCTGGTAAGTGATGGTAGAACAAAGGTATTATATCCCTTTTTCTCTTTACTAGGGGTCAGAGTGCTAATTAAGTAGGAACACCGTAGAAAATCTGGCTTGGGTAATTGAGTCTTGAAGTAGTCGTATAGTCCAGCCTTCTTCTAGATGGGTTTCAGACCTTCATCATTTTGAAGCCTCTCAAATTCCCTGGTGAAAAAATCATATCTGCCCCACGACCGTTGAACTCTATCTCTGCTTCCCATAAGTAGGTGCCTTCTCCAAGAGTCCTGCCACATCACTGAACCAATGGGAGTTTTTCCTTACTGGTGATGTGTGTCCTTGGGGAGGATTCTGCACAGGTATGGCATGTAACGCTCTCAATGCCAATGGTCTTTCCTTCAATGCCTCCTGAATGGGGAGACTTTCAATGTCCACAATTTGAGGGCTAGTGCTTGCCTAGGAGCTAGTTCCTGCAGCCTCGGCCATATTGAAGGTACTGGTCACCGATTCTGTGAGAATGTGCAAATGAGTGTTAACATTGCAAATGGACACCAAGTGGTCATGTGTCCCTGTTACAACTTTAACATGAGATGAGTGATGGGTTAGTAGGTCAGTGAGTGCTCGATGATTGTGTGTGATGTCAGTGAATAAGTAATCCTATGAACTGAGTGAAAAGATGTGGTGTGAGAATGATGTAGTTAGTGGGTGGAGATGAATTTACGTATGGGGGTCGAGGGTTTATTAAAAACTTTAGGCCGCCAAACACAGTAGATGACTTTTGGTCCTGATTGTGTGGACACGCTGGAGGACTTTATGAGAGTGTCGGCTTGAAAATGAGGCTTCTTAGGGACCCATTTACAAGTGATTCTGCTCGTGCTTTTGGGCCAAAGTGTGTTCAGGTGTGTTGAATACGAGGGGGGATCAATTGATTGAGTGAGTGAACCATGTTGTGCATGGTGTGATCTGTGTATAGCTATTTGAGCCCGCAAGCAAGCCTTAGGCACCCAAATTTTTCTTGATTGTGGGTCAGCCATCATCGACTTCTTGGGTACCCAGATAGACTTCACGCTCACAGAAGAATTTTTAGAAGACTTCTTATTAGTGTCGTGTCGTTGATCACTAATATGAAGATGAGCCAATTGTTGTGGCTTGACCATGCCATGATGTCCTCCTTTTCACACCCATATTTGTTTCATTGGTTGAGTCACCTTTCTTCGTACTTCCTTTTGGCTTCGAGCATAGGTCGTCTGCTTCTTCTGCCTTTTATCTGCCTCTGGTTGCTGCATCCCGATGGCCTTTGGAAAAGAAGGGAGTTCCATTGTATCCTTTTGCATCACAGAGTTTTGGTCAAAAATAGCTTGTTCATCATCATGTGTACTCCTAGAAGGACCAGGAGTGTGAGCCTTTCCTAGTTCCTTGAGTGCTCCATTTTCTAACTCAATTGTGATGCGTTTCTCATTGACCCAAACCTTAAGAAGTCCACTTCTTAGGTTTAAGTTAACTGCGTGGTCATAGATCCAGTCTTGACCCAAGAGAAGGGGCTTTGTGAGATCCTCATCTTGACACACTAGTACTTTAAGTGTCAGTAAAACATCTTGAATGGAGAGGGGAACTTCCACCTCGCCCATGCAAGGGGTTTCCACACCGCCAAATCCTATGAGATATGCTTCCATAGGATTGACATTTAAGTTCAATTCTCGACACTAAGAGAGTCTCACCGCATTAGTGGCTGCACCTGAGTCAATCAATGCTCGCATAGTTTTTGCACTAATTTCTTGTCCTATCTCTAAGGTTACAAAAGGACGGCGATCAATTATTCTACGGGAACTTATTCTTGAGACTTCACACATTGCCATATGATATCCTGGGTCTGCATAGTCATCTGCCCTAAGCTGATCCCTGCCCTGTCTTCTTAACTTCATCCTTCTGATGTGTTCTAAAGCTTTTGCTTCAGCTTCTTCTCGAATGCACTTTTCTTCCTCCTTACGTTTCTTGGTAGTGTTGAGTCGATTTAGCATCTCTTCAGTTAGAGGTTCCTGATATAACTTGACTGCATCCGCTTATGTAGCTAGGGAGGACATCACCTTCTAATGTGGCTAATTGTACTGCTCTACTTGTGGAAATCCTATTTATGATCATAGGTCCATAGCCTCTCTTCTCTAATTTTCTGGCATGTTGCTTCAGGATGTAGACTAAAACTAAGTCTCCTGCTTTCAAACCTTTATCCTTCACATGGGCATCAAAGTAAGCCTTCTGTCTTTTCTTAGCTGCATATATTCCTATTGCAGCCCTTAGTCTTGTTTCTCCTAATCGTTCAAGATCAAAGATTCTCGAAGAGAGTTCATGACCCGTCCACTCATGCTCCTGTGCTACTTTCAAAGTAGGTATCAAGAATTCCAATGGTAGCACTGCATTTTGGCCAAATACCATCTGAAAGGGTGTGGCTTGGAGTACCGTTTTATAGGCAACTCGGTATGCCCAGACAGCATGGTGTAGCTGTTTGTCCCAATCAGAGTGTTTATTATTTACTAATTTCGTCAGTGCATTGCACAGAATCTTATTTGTGCTCTCAGCCTGGCCATTAGCTTGTGGGTGATAAGAGGCAGACTTCTTATGTACTACCAAGAATTCTTGGAGCAGATTTTCAATGAATTAATTCAAGAAGTGAGTGCCTCTATCACTTACTAGCTCTATAGGTAGCCCGTATCTTGTGAATACATTCTGAAATAAGAACTTAGCTGTCATTTGAGCATCGTTCTTTGTGGTAGCTTTCACTTCTACCCACTTGGTTAGATAATCCGTGGCCACAATGATGTATTTAGCATGGGAACCCTTAGTTGGGGGATTAATAGGACCTACAAAGTCTATTCCCCACTTAGAGAATCCACGTCCACCCATCATAGGTTTCAGTGGCATCTCATCTTTGCGTATATGATATTGAGTTCGCTGACAAATCTCACACCTTCTCACATAGGTATGTGCATCCATGGTAAGGGTTGGCCACCAAAGACCTACGAATAGTATAGCTTTGATCACCCGATCTGGTCCAAAATGTCCTCATGCTACACCTTGGTGAGCAGTTTCCAAGATCTTGAGATATTCACTCTCATGGACACATAGTCTCAAGTAACCATCTTTACCACGCTTGTATAGATTATCACCAATGAGTGAGTAATCTAGGGCTTCTTGTTCCAAACTTCTTCTCCTTGCCAGTGTCATATCTTAAGGGAATGTTTGGCTTAGCCCACTGAGGTACAACTTCCAATTTAAACAAGTAAGCACCAGGAAGGTCATCCGACACTCCTTGTGGGGCTTCTCCAGATGTGAGCCTTTCCTCACCACGACCTCAAAGTCATATTCCATTAGCAAGAGAAACCATCTTACTAATCGGCCTGTATTGCATGGTTTGTTTACCAAGTACAACAATGCCTGATGATCGGTAAAAAATTTAAACTTATTTGCAAGCAAATAGTGTCTAAACTTTTTAACTGAATAAACCATGCCTAATCCTTCTCGTTTAGTGGTAGTATAGTTTCGTTCAGCTGCATTCAACTGTCTACTAGCATAGGCAATTGGAAGATCCATGTTACCTTCGCCCCTAGGTTGTGCAAGCACACATCCAATAGCATAATTGGATGCATCCACATGAACATGAAAGAGCTTATTCCAATCTGGTGTGGTCAAGATTGGTGCTGAACACAATCTCCTTTTGAGCTCATTGAAAGAGTCCTCACATTCCTTATTCCACGCAAAGTTAGTCAAAAGTCCGTACACTGGCTTGGCAATGATGGCGTACATGTGTATAAAGCGTTGGTAATAGCCACAATGCCCCATGAAAGCTTGTACTTCCTTGACATTCTTTGGTCTAGGTAACTCGGCTATGGCTCTTACTTTCTCTTCATCAGTGGATATGCCATTCTTTGACACTATGTGTCCTAGAATCTTGCCTTGCTTGACCATGAAAACACACTTTTCTGGGTTCAGGCAAACTTGATATTCTCTACATTTGTCAAATATTTGTCTGAGTTCAGGAATGTGGGTTTGTCTAATGTTGGAATGAGCACAAAGGTCATCCACATAGACCTCTAAGTTCTTCCTCAAGAACTCTCTAAATACATGGCACATCAATCTCTAGAAGGTTGCAAGAGCATTGGTAAGACCAAATGGCATTACCCTAAAGGCAAATATGCCCCATTCTGTGGCAAAAGCAGTCTTATGTTGGTCCTCGGGAGCAATGGCTACTTGATTGTAGCCAGAAAATCCGTCAAGGAAACTGTATACTTCCTTGCCTGCTACTCTTTCTAAAAGATGCTCCGTGATAGGAAGCGGATAGTTATCTCGAATAGTGGTTGCATTAACCTTCTTCAAGTTAATGCACACACGTAGCTTTCCATTCTTCTTGGGCACCACTACGATGGGGGATACACACTCAGTGTGCTCAATTTCATAGATGAATCCAGCTTCTACCAGTCTATCTATCTCCTCTTTGATCTTAGCAGCATAATTATCGTTATATGTGTATGGCTTTTGCTTAGAGGGTTTTGCATCTGGGGTCATGGGAATTGTGTGTGAGCATATGTCAGGGTCTTCGCCTTTCAAGTCCTTGTAGCTCGAAGTGAATACATTTTTGTATTCTCTTAGCAAAGCTATTAACTCATGTTCTTCTTCCTCTGTTAGGTCATGGCCTATGTATGTGCATCTTTCTTCTCCTTCTTCAACGGCTACAACCACTTTCTTGGTGGTTTCTTTGTTATCATAGGCCTCCCCTGATTGCGCCTCACATTTTGGCATCCTTACCATGACTCTTCTATCGTCTATCTCATACTTTTTGAAGTTTGCAGGGACCTCAAACAAAGATTCTTCCTCTTCAGCTGTGCCTTCTCTCTTATTTCTTTTCTTTCCTTCATCCTTAGGGGTCACTTGTGTGGCTAACCTTACGTCATTTGTAAGCTCTCCGTTTCTCTGGGGTTGAACTTCTATTTCATAGAAGTATTCTTCATCTGATGCAAAAGGTGAGTCCATAATGATTGACTCTAAATCGGAGTCACTTGCATCCTCAAATGCATCCGGGTTAGGTTCGCATTCTTCTAGAATTGATTCTCCCATAATTGGCTCGATGGAGAAGACTGAAATGTCATAGCCATCCTCGTCACAGTGGGGTGTCCATTGTTCTTCATTGATGGCTACATCCATTGTTGCTAAAATTTTTGCCCAGCCATGAGGTTCAAATTCTTCGTCGGGAAATACTACCGGTCCATAGGCTGGGTCTTGAGTTGATCTATGAGTATCCTTAGCGCCTACCTCTCTAGCTTGTTCTCTCTTCTCTTCTTCTACTACCACTTTGCACATCCATAAGTGGGTGTCTTCATGTATCCATGAGGATCCTGATCCTATGGACTACACTGACTTTCTATCATCTTTGGCTCTATGGATGGGATTCCATTGGATAGGGGGTACATCCCTGTGAGAGTAATCTTTGAGATTCACTTTGGTCCTGACACCTAAGTGTTGCAAATACAAGGAATTGGTTCCCCAATCCTGTACCGCTTGCAACTGTCGCATAAATGGTCTTCCCAAAATCATCTCATAGGCATGGTTCTTTCTAAAATCACAAATAGCAAATGTATGATCGAACTCTACACCACAGGTAGTGAGAGTTATTCCCTCAAGCAGCCCTGAGGGTTTCTCTGTGACCGTCAACCATTTGCAATTTCATTCTCGTTGGCTTGAGTGCTGGTTTGCCCCAACGCTTCCATAGGGAAGTGGTCGCAATGTAACTCCTACGCCTGAGTCCAAAATTGTCTTGGTTGTGTATCCTTGGTGGGTAATGGAAAGATAGGTGTTTCCTTCTTCCCCTTCACTCATGTCTCCTATCTTATCTAGGGGTATTTTTGGCACTTTCTTATGAGAACCTACCTGGGAACACCGTTTAGCTATCTCTGGTACTTGTTTGGCTACATGTTTCCATATGTTGACCTAAGCTTCAACTTAGGGACTTGCGGAGAAAGAGACTATACCTCAATCCCCTCACAAGTGCATATAGTGGGGATACACGCTTTTAAATATCAATCCAAAGAGTATGCAAACCTAGCCGAGTGTATGAAGACATGCAATCACGTGATGGTCAATGCAAATGAACTACTCAAGAATGAAAATGAGGTAAATGCTTATCCTAACAAGCTTCAACTGTAGGTCAAGACGAAACGATACTTGGTGCAGCAGCCGTCCGTATTTTGGACTTTTCTCCTAGCTCAGAGCTCCAAACATAGCGAATAGCATATGCGTTTCGAAGCTCTCGAGAAGACGCATCCAATGGCAGTGGTTTCGCCCAATTCCGACGCTCCTACTTCAAGTTATGACAGAAATACTGAATCGCGAAAATACTTTCCTATGCTTCAGCACTTCCTACACTTCGCACACACCTCTCCTACAGCAAAGAAACACTCTCAAGGATAGACGACACTCACAAGCACTCTTTCCAAGCAATACACATGCATACAAGCTCGCGAAGAAGGAGAAGAAGAGGGAAGAAGACACAAATTCGAATTTCTGTGCTCTCTCCTTTCACAATGGCAAAAAGTTCTTTACAAAGAGTCACATTTGACTTATATACTAGTGCCCTAAAAATGGTCCTTTCACACAAGTGACCGGCACTTTATTCACTAAAAGCTAATTTCCTACTATTTTACATGGGTAAGCTTCTATTCTTCTGTGGGAATGCATCTAAAGGACTCCTCTAGTGCCTTTACAAAGGGAAATATATTACAAGAATGAATATGTTACAAAAATATGTGGTCCAAATCGGAAAAATTTTGGGGCCCGTCTTTTTTCTCTGCTTTGTGCGCTCTTTAGCTCTGCAACACTCTCCCCCTCTTCGTCTCTGTCGTCCCTTGACAGACTTTGCTTCACGCACGCGCCCTGTGGTCAGTATTGTCTGATTCTTGATCTTGCATTACGTTTTAGAGGCGCTCTGATTTGTCCTGATTGCACACATTGGACCTGGTTGATTCGGTTTGCCACGCACGCCATTAGTGCACATATGCGGATGTAGCTCGTAAGCCTTGATCTGAAACCTCTGCAACTCAAGAGGTTGAAACATCCACATAGGTGATACATGTTGGCCCTGATTCCTTCTTCCAGCTGCGTGCTTTTCCTTGATGTGTGCGCCCCTGCGGGGCTTCCTGCAGAGATGTATCTTCACATTTGCCTCTTAGTGAAGCTGTTTCTTTCGTTGTTTTCTTTTTTTCTTCTTTTTACTCGTCTCGCCCTCAACACTGCCCCCCTCCTGGACTCTGTCGTCCCCGACAGGCTTTTTGTGGCGACGGGTATAGGTTTGAATGACCTGTTGCTCTCTTTGATTTAGCAGATTGGCGTGACATAACATGAACTCCTTCCATTGGCGAGACTTTACTCCGTCCTCTGGTGCCTGTCTATGGTCAGCAAAGAAACTTATCTCGTAGGCCACCAGTCGTGCATTCAAGCTGGAGGTCATTTTAATGAAGATCTCTGAATCCATTTCAAAAAAGCCCGTAAAGAATGCTTCTTCAAATGTCTGCATATATGTCGATGGTAGAAACATGAGACGAGAAAAATAAGCCATAATTGTTAACCGGCTGGGAATAGTAGATAAATCAAAAATTAAGGCCTCCGAGCCCTGCGTAATGCCGATGAAATTCAAAAAAGTATATTGTGCGTGTTGGAACACTTTAATCACTGTAAGGAGCATGCTAAATATTTTATTTGTCATTTTTACTGCTAGATCGGGAACAGTAGAATATCTTGCAAGCCAAAATTCCATGGTTTTGACCATGTATTCCTCTGTCGGTAGGTAGTTGTGTGGTGGACTAGGTAATAGCGGATAATTAAGCCATTGGTTATTAATGCTACCTTGTCGCTGGCCTTCCCAAAATTGCGTCCATGCTCTTCGACGGGGTAGTGGGCAAAATGATGGGTTTACTTGAAGCTCATACGGTGATGCTTCCCACTGTACCCGTAGTGTAGGGTGCTTTTCCAAGAGCTTTCTTCTCCAAATGGGATTTGCTGCCTCGAACTCCACCTGAGTATATTTAAAAGTATCATGCCGAAAATGGAGATTTTGGTCAGGTTCCTTATTTGTAGCATGTTTTATGTAATGCCTAGTTTGTTCCTTCAAAAGCCCGTATGGTACATTGAATGGCCTTAGTATATGCTCCAGTTGCTTGCTGTCGATTTGAGCATCTTTCATTAAATTGATGATTTGATCTTCAAATTCAGCCGTAAGCTGCGACACCAGTAGTGCCCTTTCTGTCCTGCTCAGCTCTGCAAGTTTTTGTGTGTTAGGTTCTAATGGAACCTCCTTTTCCTCCCTTATTGGTGAATTATACAAGGGGGGAGAGAGAGGGCGTACCTCTTCCTCCACAGTAGCCGAGGTCCCTGGCGGAACTACTGGTGTCCCCTGCTATGCTTGCTGCTTTAATTGCTCCTAAAGTTGTTTGATTAATTCATCTTTTTGTTTGTTTTCCTCTTCGGCCTTAGCAATTGTTGCTTGATGTTTCATTAATTCCTGGGCCACAATGTTCATGTGCTCCGTGTCTTCCTTGCACTGTCGCAAGTAGTTATTTTCTGATTTTTTCCATTTCATTCTGAGGGCTGCGGTGTCCTCCATATACCTCTTTTCCCAATCCGTTATGACTTCTTGCTCCTGTCTGAGCTGATCTTGTAATTTAGTGATCTGATCGTCCAGGTCTTTGATATTTCTTTGTGGATCATCAGTTATTGCTAGTGGCTGATCACTAATGAGAGCTGTCATTAGCTCTTTATTTCTTTGTCGCATGTTGTCAGCTTCCTCCATACTGGCCTTGAGCTGAGACTCTAATATTTTGCTGCGTGCTTGAAGGCGTGTCTTCTCAGTCTCGCTCATCTCTAATTTCTTTGTTAGTTCCACGACTTGGTCCTTCAATTTTGTCTGCTCTGTTTCTAGCATACTGTTTTGTGTTTTGACTTCTTGAAGTTCCATTTCTTTGTTCAGAGCTTGTTCTCGCACTTTGGATAGTTCTTCAGACAGCTCTTTGCCTGTTTTTTCAAGTTCCTTCTTTTCTTGCATGGCTTGGTCATAATCTTCATCAGCATCAAGCATCAGTTGTTGTGTATCTAAAGCCGTTCGAATCATATCTTGCACAACAGGCTTGAGCTGAGCGATGTCTACATTTAGCCATGTCTTTGGTATTTCCGGAGTCTCCCCTGATTGCACATCTTTGCCTTTTGCCACCTGAAGTGTCTCGTTGTGTGGCTGTCTAACTTGTAATTGTATCTTGGGTTCTTCATCATCGCTTCTTGCTGCCTTCTTTTTAGTAGCACTCCCCTGAAAAGTGACATCCATTGGGGAAGGTTCTGCTACAACCCTGATAGGCGTGAAGGGTTCTTCTTTTTCTATATCCTGATCTTCATTTTCCTTTTTTGAAATCTCCTCATCTGTCTGTGTGCTGGTGGTTTTCTGATTCATCTTTATATCTTGATCAATTGGTTCGGGGCATTCTGGTTCTTCACCATAATCCACTTCATTGAGTTCGTTCCATTGCCCATCATCTTTTGATTCGCTTTGAATTTCCACATCCAACAATGATGTGTCTTTCTCTTCTTTGTCTTGAGTAGATGAGCTGGAGTTGTCTAATCCGATTTCGCGGTATCGGTGGACTTTAGTGAGTCTTCTTTTTGTTTTTGATTCATGTTGTGACTGCTGGTAGTGATGACCTTGCACGGGTAAGTTGACTTGTCCCTCCGTATATTTGTGCGTTTCTTCAAGTGCTTTGGTCAATTCTTCCTCCGTGATTTGTTTCTGTCCTGCAAGTGTCACCTTTGGAAGTACATGGACTCGTTTTTTCATAGGTATTCCTTCTTCCTCCGTCTTGAGTTCCCTTAGTCTTTTGATGCCTCTCATTCTTGGCTGGGAGCTAGTTCCTGCCTCTTCCATACCTGTAGTACTTTTCTTCCTCTTGGGAACTGAGGCGGATTTTACATATGTAGCTAGCCTTTCTGATGTTGGCATCTCCCTTAAACAATTTTTCATGTCCAAAGCTTCGTATATGAGCAATGTCAAAGCTGAACTGCCATTCAGAAATTTCTTCTGACCCCACTTCTTTTGGGCTTCAAACAGTCGTTCTTGTACATAGCCTGTTAGATTCACTTTGTTGCCTATCTGTCTCATGGCATGTGACAGTAGTTGGACGACTATCTTTTGAGGTGCGGTGTACCTGTGCATACTTGGAAAACAGAAGTGTTGATGCACCAACCGTACAGCATCCTCTATGTCAATTCGATTGATTTCCAGAAATGATCTCTTCTTCGGATCATGGCATTCTTCCTTCACACTAGTAATCCCTGTTTGATTCCATCCAAACGCTTTATTAATCAATTCATGTGTGAACTGTATGGTCTTCCATGTCCCAACTTTGTCCAATACTTGCGCTTCTGGGACTGAGATTTTTGTTCCAGCAGGCTGCATAGTGTTCATCACCTGTGTACACCTCTGAAAATCTGGTACATATATGGGTAATTTCAAGAATGACTCTATGCCTGCTTGTGTCCACACATCCTCAATGTGAGGTAATCCTTGTATTATAGTCTTGAAATCTTGGGACATGATAGGGAAGTAATGGTCCGTGTCCATGATTTTGATGGTAGCCATGAAGATTAGGTCGGACACTGGCTGATCATCCCTGAACCAGTGACCTCTTGCTTTAGTTACTGATTCCATTGGAAGAAGTTGCACCTCTTCTTGCTGTGTTGCTTCGGAATCAGTGGAAGCCATCTGCACTCAATATAGAGTATGAATTAGCATCCATATATTTTTTCAGAAATCCTCCTCCATATGTTGATTAATAATTCGATGTTGCTCCGAGTGCATGGTGCCGTCCCTTTCCCGTGGGTGTGAGAAAGGTAATACCTGAATTTTTCATGCATTTTTTCTATTTTTTTGCTGAAAAGAAAACATAAATGTTAGTCCATAGCCGAAGCGGTTAGTGAATTTTTTGGAGTAATATTTTATGTATGTACAAGTGCTCTCCTATTTCCAAAGGGAAAATGTGCGTGACTATCCGGAAGTAGAAGAAAGATGTGCCGAATGCTTGGCCTTGTAATGTGGCCCTATCATGCATACTTTGGATCTCGACAACTCCTCATGTGTGCAATTAGAAGTAGTTGCTTGATGTATGCAGCTTGTCTTGTCTTTCGGCACCCAAATTTGCTTTACTTGGGCGGAATGTACTGTATTCTCCACCTTTTTGATGAATGTGGTTCTTCTTCGGTAGTACGTCTGCTGATTCTGTTTTGGGAATCTCAAGTCGGTTTGTATTGCATTTGGAGATTCCTTCTTCCTCCAATATGTCCTCTTTCTCGGCTGATGTGCCTGTTGACCATGTTGATGGTGATTGCCCTTCTGAGGATGTTCTTTGTTTGGGATGGTTGTCCTTTGGGTACATGACTTGGGGATCCATATTTTTGTTCGATCAGGTTGTGCAGTTATCAGTTTCTTTGGGATCCATATGCTATTGAGACGTGGTTGACTGAAGTGTTCGAAATTCTTTGTCTTCCTATTCGATTGGACACGCTGATGTCGAAGACTTTTCTGTTGCTGAAGGTATGCCTTCTTTTGATCCTTCCTTATCCAAGCCAGTGTAGAATGTGGAATAGGGTACACCTTCATGGGCGTAGACTTCAATTCTTGCAGAGAAGTATTCTCTCTTGTGCCTTGTGTTTCACTGGACTTGAGTTCATGTTTCTGTGCACTCTTGTGACTCTCTATACTCAAAGATGGAGTGCACACAGGACTCACGGTATTCTCACATGAAGTACTTGATGATGGGGTTTCCGGAGTGCTAGTGAACATACAATCATGACTTTGTTCATTGTGATGAACTTCTGGCTCTATATTAGCAGCTTTGGGTGGTCGTTCGTCTAGCAAACTAAATACCTCACGAGGTCCTATTCTGGCAGAGATGTATCCTAAAGCCAATTGAATGGTTACCTCATATTCATAGATCCAATCTTGTCCTAACACCACATCTTCAAGCAGATCCTGGTCCTGACACACTAAGAGTCTCTGCTCCATAGTGTTATTCCCCATGTGTAGAGGTAAGGTTATCTCACCTATGCATTGAGTAATTTTTCCTCCTATTCCTATTAGCTGTGCCTTCGATGGCCGTAACTCCTCGTTAAGTCTCTGGGACAACGAAGATCTGATGCAGCTTATGGCTGCTCCTGTGTCTATGAGAGCATCCACTAAGTGGTACTCCCTTCGTCCTGCTCCCAGATTCAAGTAAGGCTGTCTTCTTTGTTGTCCTGAGTTTTCAGTGGCTCTAAAATTAGCCATTGGGATGAGTTCTTCTCCTACTCGATATCTCTCGTCTCTTTTTCTCATCCACTCTTTCCGTTTTCTGATGCGTTCTAGGGCTTCCTGTCTCGCTTCTTCTCGTATGCGTTCTTCCTCCTTTTTCCTACTTTGAGCTCCTAATAGTCGTGCTAGCATTTGATCAGTCAAAGGCTCCATGAATCTTTTCACTTTGCATCCACTGATGTAGTTAGGAAGAATATCTCTGTCTAGTGTGGCAAGATTGACTGCACCACTCGTAGAGATTCGATTTATAATCAAGGGTCCATATCCGCGTTTTTGGAGCTTCTTTGCATGTTGTTTGAGGGTGTATACTAAGACTAAGTCGCCTTCTTTTAGTCCCTTGTCTTTTATGTGTGCATCGTAATAAGCCTTTTGTCTCCGTTTTGCGGCATAAATGCCCGCTACCGCTTGCAATCTAGTCTCGTGTAGCTTTTCAATTTGATCTAATTGCTGAGACAATTCATGACCGTTCCACTCATATTGCTGGGCCACTTTCAATGTAGGTACTAAGAAGTCAATTGGCAAAATTGCATTCTGCCCATACACTAGGTTGAAAGGTGTAGTTCCAATGGCCGTTTTATATGCCACACGGAAGGCCCAAATTGCATGATGCAATTGTTTGTCCCAATCTGACCTTCCATTATTGACAATCTTTGTCAATACGGTACATAGTACCTTGTTGGAACTTTCAGCTTGTCCATTAGCTTGAGGATGGTATGGAGCTGATTTTTTATGAATCACTAAAAAGTCATTCATTAGCGATTCAATGACTTCGTTCAGGAAATGAGTTCCTCGATCACTCACTATCTCGATCGGTAGTCCAAAGCGTGTGAAAATGTGCTCAAAGAGAAATTTTGCTGTGGTTTGAGCATCATTCTTTCTAGTGGCTTTTGCTTCTACCCACTTAGTCAAGTAGTCGGTGGCTACTATGATGTATTCAGCGTGTGATCCCTTGGCCGGTGGATTGATAGGTCCTATGAAGTCAATTCCCCATTTGGTAAACGCTCTTGCACAAACCATCGGTCGTAAAGGCATGTCATCTCTTCTAATGGGATATTTAGCTCTCTGGCATGTTTCGCAGCTTCTCACATATGCCTCCGCATCCATGTGTAAAGTTGGCCACCACAAGCCTGCAAAGAGAATCATCTTGACCGTTCTGTCTGTTGAGAAATGTCCTCCCGCAGCTCCTGCATGTGCCATTTCTAAGACAGAGAGGTATTCATTTTCATGAATGCACATTCTTAGTTGGTTATCCTTCCCACGTTTAAAGAGTTGTTTTCCTATGATGGCGTAATCCTTGCTCTGTTCTTCAAGAGCACGTTTCCTTGCTAAGGTAGCTCCATCAGGGTACTCTCGAGTTTTTAAGAACTTTACCAGAGGCATACTCCACCTTGGTGCTACTGTAGAGTAGCATAATGTAGAGTTCTCATCTGGGGTTTGTTCTTGACAGGTTGGACAGGTTGACACATGGTTATGTGCATCTTGTTGCATGGTTGGCCAATATATGCCGAATCTCTTGAGTGTTTGCCACGTTCCAATTGCGTTCAAGTGAGTGTTCCATTGATTTATGTGTGCTTTCTGTAGCCACATTTTTTGTTCATCTTCTTCCACGCATCTCATCAATAGTCCGCTTGAATCCTAGTGGTATAAACTTCCAGCAATAATGTGAAGGTTCTTAGTCTTCCAAAGATCTTGCTTTCGGTTTGGCGTGATCCCATCTTTAGGTCCATGTGTAAGTATCGGAATCAACTTTTCGGCCCATTGAGGACATACTTCCACGTTAAAAAGATAGGTGTCTGGCAGATCATCAGGAACTCCTATAGGTGGTTCTCCATGGGTCATGCGAGATAAGTGGTCTGCCCTTATGTGTGTGTTTCCTTTCTTGACTATTACTTCAAAATCAAATTCCATTAGCAATAAAAACCATCGTACTAGTCGTCCTGTATTGCAAGGCTTGTTGAGTAAGTACAATAGAGCTTGATGATCAATGAAAAATTTGAATTGTTTGCCAATAAGTAATGTCTAAACTTCTTGACGGCATAAACCATCCCTAGGCCTTCTCTCTCCGTAGTAGTATAATTGCGTTCAGCTTGATTTAACTGTCTACTGGCATAGGCTATCGGGTGGTCTAATTTACCTGTATCCGCTGGTTGAGCTAAGATGCAACCAATGGCAAACTTGGAAGCATCAACATGAATATGAAACGGTTTATTCCAGTTAGGGACTCGAAGAATGGGTGCTGAACTCAATCGATTCTTCAACTCATTAAAAGCTCTTTCGCATTCTTCGGTCCAATTGAATTGAGTTAATAATGCATAAAGAGGTCTAGCAATTATGGCATACATGTGTATGAATCTCCGATAGTAACCACAATGTCCCATAAATGCTTGAACTTCTTTAGCAGTTTTAGGTCTCGGTAAATCCAAAATGACTTTGATTTTGTCTTCATCCGTGGAAATTCCATTCTTAGAAACAATATGTCCTAAGATTTTCCCTTGTCGCACCATGAAGACACATTTCTCAGGGTTGAGCCATACTCGATATTGTCGACATTTGGCAAAAATCTTTTCTAGTTCAGGGATGTGCTCTGATCGTATAGCTGAATATGTACAAAGGTCATCCACGTATACCTCCATGCTCTTTCTCAAAAATTCCTTGAACACATGACACATCAGTCTTTGGAATGTAGCTGGGGCATTCGTTAAACCAAAAGGCATGACTCTAAAGGCGTATACTCCCCATTCAGTTGCAAATGCAGTCTTGTGTTGGTCCTCAGGAGCAATAGCTACCTGATTATACCCTGAAAAGCCATCCAAAAAACTATAAACTTCCTTCCCTGCTACCCTTTCCAAGAGATGGTCAGTGATCGGTAAGGGATAGCTATCCCTTATGGTTGCGGCGTTTACTTTTTTCAAATTGATGCACACTCTTAACTTTCCATTCTTCTTAGGTACAACCACTAAGGGTGACACCCATTCTGTGTGCTCAATTTCATAGATGAATCCAGCATCCAACAACTTATCTATCTCTTCTTTTATCTTGGCTGAATACACATCATTATAAGTATAAGGTCTCTGTTTCGAAGGTTTGGCCTCGGATGTCATGGGGATTCTATGTGCACATATAGATGGATCTACTCCTTTTAAGTCCTTATAAGTCCAAGCAAAGACATCCCGGTATTCTCTTATGAGTCGAATTAACTCTCGTTCTTCTTCCGCTGAGACATCCTGTCCTATGAAGGTACATCGTTCTTCACCTCCTTCCATGGTTACCACTATTTTTTTGGTTTGTTCTTTATTATCATATGCTATTCCAGGTTGTGCTTCTCTTTTAGGCATTTGAATAGCAATCTTCCTTTCTTCCACTTCGTATTTTTTGAAATGAGCTGGTACCTCAAATTGGTCTTGTGGTTTGTTTTCTTCCTCTTCTAACTCCCTTTCAACTTCTAATCCTTCTTTTTGTGTGAGTTCCTTATATTTTTCATTGGCAGTGATATTCATGTTGGTGGTACTAATCCTTAGGTCCATGGGTTCTGGTTCCATCTCAATGCTCTCGTAGTCCTCCTTCCAGTCTTTCTCAACCTCTTCTCCTTCTTCTGCCTCCTGAAGGACTACCATATACAGACTAGTGTCATAACCCTCCTCGTCAATACATTCGTTCATAGTTACCACTTCTTCGTTTACACAAACATTGAGGGTGGCTAAGATTTCCATCCAACCGTGAGGTTCGAATTCTTCGTCTAGAAATACTTGTGGCATATAGGCTGGATCCTGAACCGATCTCACCACACCTTGTTTCCGCTGCCAACTTTTTCTTCTCTCTTCTTCCTTTTTTGCAGCTTGGCATATCCATAGATGAGTGTCCTCATTCATCCAGGATTGGTCACTCGAACCTGCACTATGAACCGATTGATCGTCTTCCTCTTTGTGGATTTGATTCCATTGCAGAGGTGGTACATCTTGATATGTGTACGTATGTAGGTTGATCCTAGTGTTGACTCCTGCGTGTTGTAGGTACACTGCATCCTTTCCCCAATCTTGTACGACCTTTAGCTGTCTCATGAATGGCCTTCCCAAGATCATTTCATAATTGCTTGGCTTTTCAAAGTGACATATTGCTAAAGTATGTTCGAATTCCACTCCGCACGTAGTGAAGACTACTCGTTCCAACAATCCTAAGGGTCTTTTCGTATGTCCATCTGCCATTTGAATTTTCATGCGCGTTGGTCTCAATGCTGGTTTTCCCCATTTCTCCCAAATTTCTTTGGTAGCAATGCCAACACCAGCTCCTGAATCTAGTATGGCTTTGGTTGTGTAACCCCTATAGGTGATTGGTAGGCATGTATTTCCTTCATCCCCTTCACTAAAGTCTCCTACTTTATCCACTGGAATTCTCACTGTTTTCACTTCGCCAGCTACCTCCTTCTTTTCCTCCTTGACTTCCCATTGATTGATCAATTTCTCTTTTAAATGTGGTTTTACCTTTAACAGTTCCTCGAACGTTAAGGTACATGGGATTTTCACCTCTCTAAGACGTATGATTTCCGATGTTTGAACTGATGGATTCGTTTCTCGTCTCTTTATTGATGGAATGCGATACAATTCTGAGTTGTGCTCGTATTCCCCGGTGTAGTTGGGTAGTTCCTTTACATCGTCTTCCACTTCTTTGTCACTTGCATCCATTGGAAAAATTTCTTCTGAATTGAGTTCAGGTATTGAACCCTCTATTTCGTTTTCTGCTTCTAACTCTTCAAAGGGCGGTTCCATTCCTTCTACTTTTTTCCACTTGTCCTCTTGAACTCGCGCCCATAGATCCTTAGTCCAATCTCCTTCTGTTTCAGGGACTATGGATCCTTCCTTTCCTTCATTACCAATTTCATTATTCGGAGGTCTAATTACTTCAGGCCTTTTCTGAGTGTTTAGGTACTTTTGGAATTTTTCTTCGCAAACTCGGTTGTTTGGTAAAGGTGATGCGGGTTTTTCTAATGTTTGTTGGGCAACTTCGATCAGTTTTTTGCAGATTTCCAGTCTTTCTTTCTCTAAGTCGCCTCTCGGATACTCTCTCTCATGTTGTTTTATGGTAGGTCCTGCTTTTATTCTCGCCTTGTATGCCTGAATCCACATGGCTAATTCTTCAGGCATTGGGTCTGCTAATACCGATCCTACCTCCTCCCTTTTATTCTCCTTTTTATTTTCTTCTTCCACTTGTGCTTCTTCTGTTGATTTCTGTTTACTCTTTTCATTTTCGTTCTTTTGCAATAACTTTTTTTCTTTTATCCTGTCTCTCCTTTGCTTCCATCTTTGGGATCTTTTACTGGCGATACTTTTTTCTGGTTCTTCGGAATCTTCTACTCTGTGAGGGATGGGTGTATTTCCCTCTTTGTCACTTTGATTATTTCCGTCTGTTTTATCAGGGTTCTCTCTAGCCTTTGCTCTTGTTATGGCTTTTAAAGGTATAGTGTACTCTTTGTCACTCCCTGACGATTCAATTACTTCTATCACGTTAATCTGCACATTAGATGTGACTTTGTTGGGGTTCTTAGGACAATCTCTGAAAAGATGTTCCTTTCCACAATCGCTACAGTAACCTTCCCAAATTCGTTGTGGTGGTGGTGGGTTTGGCAATGTACATTCTCTAATATAGTGGTCACCTCCACATCTGTAGCATGGTCCTCTAGGTACAGGCGGTCTATTCATTGGTCGAGGTGGCATGGTTGCTCTAGGAGCTGTGTACATTAAGGGTACATAATCTTGCTCGTAATTGTATGAACTCTCTGGTGTCTCCATGCCATAAGCATATGGGTCATATTGTTGCCCATATTCCATTATTGAGCTCTCATAACCAGGGTATGTTCCTTGACTAGATTCGTAGAATGAGTCATATGGTTCACTGCTAGTCAAAGGTGTGGCTGGCACTATAGCTCTTTCTAGGTTTTCCTCTGGTTGCGCTATCTTAACTGGGACAACGTTCTGAGGGTGGGGCGGTTGTTGTCCTAGCACTGGTTGAGGTTGTGTATATCCCTGATATGCGTATGGTCGTGGTATTGGTGCCTGCGGCTGATATGAGGGATATCTAAAGGCTTCTCCTCCCTGCTGGTTCTGTGGATATCCATATGGTCTCACATAAGGCTGGGTAGGTCTGGTTTGCCTATTGTAAGGGCAGTTCTCAGTGCTATGGCTTGTGTATCTCTGCTCTATACTGCAATATTGTAGTGGTCCGGGGACAGAGGGTCTATGAGGAGCATAGGCAGGTGGTGGGACTACTCCCCTAGTACACAAATGAGAAGGATGATCTCCTCCGCATTGCATACATCTTCTAAGCATAGGCATTCTCATAGGGTTGGTGGGATAATTCCTCTGTCCTTGAACATTCAGTTTTTTAGCTAACAAGTCGGCAATTTCCTCTACGTTGTTTTTAGGGTTTGATGTGCTACTTGTTGACTCTTCGCTTTTCACACTACCTTGGGGTATTTTCAAGTCTTCTGCAAGGTTATCTTCTAGGTCTATACATTCCTTCATACACTCTTGCAAAGTTTGAACTCTCTTCACGTACACTAATGACCTCAAGGTTCCGTTCAATAGTCCTTCTAAGAACAATGATACCATCTTGTTTTGTGTTGGTCTCTCTTCTACGGGACATCTATCCACATACTGCTTGAATCTCCTAGCTGCCAATCTTACCGACTCGGTCGGGACTTGTTTAAAGCTGTGGATTAATGACGAAGAATTGTTTTAAATTCCAGATTTGGTGAATTCTTCAATCATTTCTTGATACACCTGATCCATGTTCTGAAAGGTATTTGGATCCAATGGCTGAAACCAGGCCAGCGCTGTGTCTGACAAAGTAAGGCCAAAAGACTCATATTGAATCATGAAGTCATCTACCTGCTCGGCTCTAACTACTTGTTTAAATTCTGCTATGTGATTATAGGGTTCACTAGAGCCATCATAATGATTTCTCATGCACTTGGCCACTTGGATCGGCCGTAGTCTCCTTCCTGCTTCAGGTTGTCTAGGCATTACAGGGTAGTTGGGTCTTCCTATAGGTGTGCCTGGTCCTCGTACTACCTGTGGTCTGACTGGAGCATGAACTCCATGTCTTGGGTCAATGGTTGGTTGTGGCCGGTAGTTAGGATTAGTGGCAGGCATTGCGAATTGAACATGTGGTCTGACGGGGATCTGGGTTTCTTGAGTTTGTTGTGTTTGTCCCGATTGTTGAATTGAATCATTTTGAGAAGTTCCATGTGGATTCCGTGAAGTAGTGGCTTGGTCCCTTGGGGGGAACACTGGGATGTTCTGATATTTCAGCTCAGTTCTCTCTAATTCTGTGACTGGCCAATACCTTCTGTGATTTTTGTCCAAATATGTGATGATGGTGGAGAATTCGGGATCTTGTAACTCATAGATGGTAACTGGATTAGGAGCAGCTTCCCATATAGAGGAATGGGCTCTGAGCAGGTGCTCCATTCCATTGATCAAATATACATCTATTAGAGTGTCATCCTGGGGAACTAGGTCTCCTCTCCAAAGTTTAGTAATTGTTGATCTCCCTCTAGGAGTAGTTACTTGTTCTTCGGTTCCATATCCATTTAAGCTCGAAGCATTATTTTCCTCACCACGCTCATTAATGATTTCAGGGTGTTCTGTGACCACGTATTGAATGTCTTGTTTATCCATGTACAGTCCTCCTATGTACTTAACTGCTGGTCTTGGCACTATGTAGGCCTCTGAAGCCTTTCTCAGTCTGGCCACTGATCTGTTTAGACCATCCAAATAGATAGGGATCTCATTGCGGTTGGTGCTCACATACTCTAAGGAAGTTCTGTATTCGCCCTCAATGATGGACATCTGGCCAATCATGGGCACAGTGTTTTGCATATCCTCTGAAGCCATGGGGATTTCTCCTTCTGACTCACTGGAGGTCTCAGAATAGTGTGAACGGCTACTAGGTTCGGCTACACTCCCTACGGAATAAATTACACTTCTTCGGCTTCCTAGGGTTCTTCCTGATCTCAAGTTCATTCACTTAAGAGCTCTGATCAATTCTTGTCCACCTCTAGCCTCTATAATTCTAAGTTATGGCTTAGAAGTCTAGGAAAAACTTAGGCTGGAAAGTGACTGAAAGAAAATTTCAAGTCACGATACTTGACTCTCACGATCTCTGAGGAAACGATCGCTGACTGACACGATACTTGGACGAAACGATCGCTGGAAAACGATCTCCGCCCAGGCGATACTTGATGGACACGATACACGATACCTGAGTTTGAAACGATACTCGATAGTTGAGTTCAGACGATACACGATAGTTGACAGTCGACGATACTTGATCTTCGGGAGGAAACGATACACGATACTTTCCCAAACGATCTTTGGCAAAACGATCTTTGGACTCAACGATCTTTGGTCAACACGATACACGATCGACGATACTTGGTTCAAAACGATACGCGATCGCTGGTAAGTATCGCGATCTCTGAGACGCGATACACGATACTTGGTCAACGATACACGATACTTCACAAGTATCTCGATCTTCAGGCCACGATACACGATATTTGGTGCAGACGATACTTGATACACGATACTCGACCAAACGATCGACGATCTTTGGCAAGTATCGCGATTGTGGGACACAATATCCGATACTCTGCCAAAACGATATCTCACCGAAACGATACCGATCTCTCCTAAGTATCGCGATCTTTGAACCAAATGATACACGATCGCCGATCCAAACGATACTTGGTCAAACAATATCTGACCGAAACGATACCGATCTTTGACCCCAACGATCGACGATCTTTGGCAAGTATCGCGATCTCTGGAACACGATACTTGAGCCAACGATACACGATCTTTGAGCTCAAACGATCTCTGATCGAGACGATACCGATATTTGGGAAATATCGCGATACTCGACCACAGGAGTTCCACGATACTTGACAAGTATCGCGATACTCGACCGCGAGAGCAAAGACGATACTTGACCCAATTTCAATTTTTTGCAGATGTTTTTTGAGATTTGATGTTTCCCCCTTGCTCACCTAGTTCTTCTCTCTCACCCTCACTCACTGTATCATTCAACAAACAACTTTTAGCCCCCTGAAAGCCCAAACGATACTCAGCGCAGATCGTTTTTTGACTGAAAGTGATTTTTCTGAATGATGTAAGAGGATTAGCACCTAGCAGACTCACCTCTGATGCTCTTTCAACACCTTTCTCACTTTCCCTTGCTTTGTAAAGCTCCAGGTCGCCTATATACTCGCCCACGATCTCTGCAAACTCTCACGATACCCGACTGCTCTCTCCACGATACTTGTTCAACAAGTGATTTGAAAATGAAATTTTTTTGGCTTTTATACTTGGAAATTTCTAGCTATCAAAAAAGGAAATTTTTTGAACAAAACTAAAGCCTACTCCAATGATTTAGTCCACTCTCTACTCACTCCTACTCTACTCCTTCCACTCACTTCCCTAAACTAACAACTCACTACACACACTCCAAGAATGAGAAGTAGCAAGTGCGGTTGAAAATGACTTACCAAAGAAGAGAAGATTTCCGCTCCTCCAAGTTCTTCAAAGCAAAAAGCTACTTACCATCACACGAATGCCTCGGTTTGATTCGTCACTCCCCGGCAACGGTGCCAAAAAGTGTGTTGACCTAAGCTTCAACTTAGGGACTTGCGGAGAAAGAGACTATACCTCAATCCCCTCACAAGTGCATATAGTGGGGATACACGCTTTTAAATATCAATCCAAAGAGTATGCAAACCTAGCCGAGTGTATGAAGACATGCAATCACGTGATGGTCAATGCAAATGAACTACTCAAGAATGAAAATGAGGTAAATGCTTATCCTAACAAGCTTCAACTGTAGGTCAAGACGAAACGATACTTGGTGCAGCAGCCGTCAGTATTTTGGACTTTTCTCCTAGCTCAGAGCTCCAAACATAGCGAATAGCATATGCGTTTCGAAGCTCTCGAGAAGACGCATCCAATGGCAGTGGTTTCGCCCAGTTCCGACGCTCCTACTTCAAGTTATGACAGAAATACTGAATCGCGAAAATACTTTCCTATGCTTCAGCACTTCCTACACTTCGCACACACCTCTCCTACAGCAAAGAAACACTCTCAAGGATAGACGACACTCACAAGCACTCTTTCCGAGCAATACACATGCATACAAGCTCGCGAAGAAGGAGAAGAAGAGGGAAGAAGACACAAATTCGAATTTCTGTGCTCTCTCCTTTCACAATGGCAAAAAGTTCTTTACAAAGAGTCACATTTGACTTATATACTAGTGCCCTAAAAATGGTCCTTTCACACAAGTGACCGGCACTTTATTCACTAAAAGCTAATTTCCTACTATTTTACATGGGTAAGCTTCTATTCTTCTGTGGGAATGCATCTAGAGGACTCCTCTAGTGCCTTTACAAAGGGAAATATATTACAAGAATGAATATGTTACAAAAATATGTGGTCCAAATCGGAAAAATTTTGGGGCCCGTCTTTTTTCTCTGCTTTGTGCGCTCTTTAGCTCTGCAACACCATACTTCTCACCTAACGTTGAGTAGCTCTTCCAAAGTGAGGTTACACTGCACTTTTGTGTTCTTTACTACCTCCGTATTCCTAGGTATGACTGAGTCTTCGTTTCGTACCATGACTGTGGGTGCCCTCATACACGTGGACTTGGCTTCCCATGGGCCTGTGAAATGGGGTAGTTCTTGTAGGGAATTAGACTCAAAGTCTAATCTCTCGTGAGATTGAGTACTCTCCTGTTCTCCATAAATGGAAGGAATATCTTGTGGGAATTGGTCATGCGCGTCATCCACAAGTTCAATGGGAGGAGGGACTTCACTTTCTTTAGCCCATTTCTCTTCTTGAATCTCTCGTAGAAATTCTGGTGTGTACCGATTCATAGAAGAGGATGTGTCTGGCTCTGTGGAGTTAGGCACATAGGCTTCCTGGGTAGGAAGGCTTAATTTTTCACTTGCCTTACATTTGGCCCTTCTTGGATTCTGGCCTGATATGCCTTAAGCATCATGTTAAGGTCCTCGGGAGTGGGATTTGCTAGGACTGATCCCACTCTAGGGGGTGGTTGAATCATGTGAGGTGGGTTGGAAGGTGGTGGATTGGATGGAGATGGGAGTGGTGGTGGTGGGGTAGCGTGAGAGGGAGTTTGAGATGTAAGCTCAATTATCTTGGCTTTTGTTTCTCTTAGGATTTCCTCGAGTTCACTCATCTTCTTAGCCCATTGTCTTTTCATCCTTTCTCGGCTATCTTTCCAGGCTCTAGTCCTCTTATTCGTCACGCTCTCAGTCTCACTAGCCTTAGAACTCTTTTCTTGGCCTACACCTTGGTTCTGTTGCAAGGTTTGAGCTCTAGAGACCACTTGCACTGGTGCAGTGGAAGTCACACTTCGTGTAGTGTCCACTACTAACCCAATAACGTTGATAGGCATAATTTTTTGGCATATTGTTGGGATTCTTTCGGCAATCTCGTAAGAGATGCTCTTTGCCGCAATCTTGATAATAGCCTTGGATTGTTACCAACTGGGGTTGTGTAGGTGCAGGCATTGGACAATCACGAATGAGGTGATCTCCCTGACATCTATAGCATGGTCCTCTAGGGAATGGGGGTCTTACCTGCATAGGTTGAGGTCTAGAGTTGGGGTTTGCGTACATGACATTTTCATACTCTGGCTCCCAACTAGGTTCACTCAGTTCTTCACTATAGTAAGATTCACCATGTTCAGAAGACTGCATGTAGTAAGCCTGGGGGCTATCAATATGTGTAGAATCAAAACTATGGTCACTGGGGTCACTTTCCGAAAGTAATGGGGTCACTGGGACTATAGCTTTATTGAAATTCTCTTCTGCAGCAGCATACTTTACCGGGATCACATTGGCAGGAGCAGGAGGTTGCTGAGCTAGTACTGGTTCAGATCTCTGCTGGGCCTGATATTGTGGTAGTTTTGTTGAGGCCTAGCATACTGATGTGGTGGATATTGGTTTTGGTATCTTCCCTATTGTGGATAGGGCTGAGTGTAGGTTTGCCTAACCGCTTGCTTATTGTATGGACAATCTTGTGCTGTGTGATTTGTGTATCTTCGTTCTATGGTGCAGTATTGGCTACTGGGATTCACTTGGGGTTGAGCCATAACGGGGCATACGTTCGCCATATGGTCACCACCGCAAGTATAGCACCTCTTTACTAGGGCAAACTTTGGGATTTGTTTGCTAAAGACACCTAGTTTTTGAGCTACTTCCTCAGCGAGTTTCTCAATTGATGTGGATTGCGAGGAAGAGAGGCGAGAGACACTATCTGAATCTTTGTAGATTTTAGAAAGCTCTAACTCTTCCCCTAGGTTATCCTCAATGTCGATGCACATGTGTACACACTCTTCTATAGTCTTAGGGTCTTTCAAGTACACATATGACCTCAATTTGGTACTTAGCAATCCATCCAAGAATAAGGCCACTTGTTTGGATCGTGTGGGTAACTCAGAGCAGGAGTTAATAGCTTTGCTAGCACTGTTGAGGTCTCTGATGGGCCTAATATTGTGGTTGGTAGTTTTGTTGAGGCCTAGTATACTGTTGTGGTGGGTACCGGTTCTAGTATCTTCATTGTTGAGGGTATGGTTGAGGGTAGGTTTGCCTAACTACTTGCTTGTTATATGGGCAACCCCGTGCGGTGTGATTAGTGTACCTCCTTTCAATGGTGCAGTACTAGCTACTAGGATTCACTTGGGGTTGAGCCATGATGCGACATACATTCGCCATATGGTCACCTCTGCAAGTATAGCATCTCCTTACTGGGGTAAATCTTGGATTTTTTTTGCTAGAGACACCTAGTTTTTGAGCTACTTTCTCAACGATTTCCTCAATTGATGTGGATTGCAAGGAAGAGAGGCTAGAGGTACTATCTGAATCTTTGTAGATCTTGGAAAGCTCTAACTCTTCCCCTAAGTTATCCTCGATGTGGATGCACATGCGTACACACTCTTCTATGGTCCTAGGGTCCTTTAGGTACATATATGATCTCAATTTGGTACTCAGCAACCCATCTAGGAATAAAGCCACTTCTTTGGCTAGTGTGGGTAACTCAGGAATAGGGCATCTCTCAAGATATTGCCTAAATCTTCTTCCTGCAAGTCTCACAGTCTCTTGAGGAGTCTGCTTGAAGCTATGTATCAATGAGGAAGTATTATGCCTTATCCCAGTCTTAGAGAATTCAGTGACGAAAGCCTCTAAGAGTTGGTCTATGCTCAGGAACTGTCTCTCATTCAATGGTTGAAACCACGTAAGGGCTGTGTTCCTAAGGGTTAAACCAAAGGCATTATATTGCATGACTAGGTCCTCAACTTGTTCAGCTCTCAAGACTTGCCTAAACTCGGCCACATGATCATATGGGTCTCCTGTGTCGTCGAAGTAGTTCTTCATGGACTTAACTAGCTGGGTTGGTCTCAAGGTCCTCGTGTGCTCTCTAGGTCTTGGTAGAAGGAATTCATCTGCATTCCTTTGGTTTCTTGGGGCTCTAGGTCTATCGGGTTCTGTCTCAGTTTTCATTTCTCTCTTCCCAAGGGGATCACAAAGCTTACCTTTGGTCTATCTCGACTTCTGTCCCTTTGAGCTCCTTGAGCTTGGGATGTTCCAGCTCCTGGGTGGCCAAAAGAAACATTGGATCTCGGTTGGGGGAAAACAAACCCTCCCTTCCAAGTGTAAGCATGCCTATCATTCTCTATAACCACAAAGACCCTCTCTCATATATTGTCTAAGTACGTCATTTTTCTTGGGCTATCAAGGTCTTTGAACTCATAGATCATGACTGTTCCTACCTCATTTTGTTGATCCGGCTTATACCTCCAAAAGGCTTCATCGGTCTCTCAGTTTAAGAGCACATCAAGGCTCTTATTGTCCTGGGGAATCCACTTTGGTGTGATAATTCTTGTGAGAACAAATTCGCCTCGAGGTGTTCTAGGCTCTCCTCCTAAGTTTCCTTGCTCTAGGTCACGTATGTCCGCTTCTGGAATCACGTTACCAAATTCGTCGGTCCTCTCTAGGTGACTAGTGACTACATATATGGTTCCTTCCTTGTCCAAGTATGCTCCATTTTCGAACTTGACAGCTGGGTGTTCTAGTCCAATGGATTGGTCAAGGTTTTTAATATGGACCACAGGTCTTCCTAAGTTGTCCTCATAGATGCTAGCACCTAATCGGTTGGTCCTAAGGTACTCCAACTGCGTCTTGTATGGGCCTTCTACCCTATGCAAATATGGCACACCTAAGCTTCCTATAGGTCGCTCCATACCTTGAGACATCTCTCATTCACTGGTCGCAGAGCTAGGGTAATGTGAAAAATGGCTCAACTGCTGGGCTGAAGACCTAGGAGTGTGATTAACACTAGCCTCTGAAGACCTAAGACTCTATCTATCTCTTCCTAGGTGTCATCCTGACCTCAGGTTCATATGCCTAACTGAGCAATCCCAATTTTCACCCAAAGTACAACCTCGTTGCTGATCAATTTGTATCAGTCACTTAGTTCTTTTTAGTTGGTTCTCATGTTTATGATCTTGTCTGATATCACGTCGCCAGGAACACTTGAGTTAATTTCCACACTTTAGTTTGTTCATGCCACGTTCAATTTCTTTCCTTTAAAGTTATCGATCACACACAAGTTAACTCTTGACTTGAACTTGATTTTTTAGATACTTTGACTTGTCCCGTGCCTATCGTTGCCCTGATTTACTTCTAGCACTATTCTCACTTAGCCTATGCTAGGGATTGACAAAGGGACTTGAGAGTATTCCAACCTTAAATCCCTTTCCTTGGTTGCCCTTCTGTGCCTAGGAAGCGCGTTCCCAAGCTTGCACTTACTCTTGATTAGAATGCCCTCTAGTGCTCTTACTGGACCTGTAAAAGTCCCAGGGTTAGCTGAAGACTTCGATTCAAATGACACAATTGACCACTTTCATGCATGTAACTGACAGACCAAATTATCCTTTGCCTTTATGGAAAACAATCCTAAGGATCCCTTAGTTTTCATACCTCATGGTATGGTCAACTACAAATTACCCTATCCACGAGCTTTCCGACAAAACAAAATTCACAGCAAACGGATTTCATATGACAAAGTTATGCCAGTTCACGGTCCTAGGGTTAAAAGAGGGTTCAAACAGGCTGATAGTTCACTGGATTTTTCTCAAAACACACGTGTAGGGACCTCACAAAATGCCAATTAATTGACTAATATGCCCAAAATTATCCCCAAACCTTGGAATAACAAAACCCTAATTTTTTAGCCAAAAAAGCCTGTCAATCGCGATCGATAGGTTTGTCAATCGCAATTGACAGAGGTGTCCGTCGAGGCCTGTCAGTCATGATCGACAGAGTCGGTCGTGGGTTTTGTCAATCACGATCGATATTTTTTCTGGGATTTCCACCGTGATTTCAGTCGTTCGACGATGTGTCCGTCGCGATGGACACATGGCAACGCGAATTTTTGTGTCAATTGTCAACTTTCAGTCCGTCGCAATCGATAGTGTCAATCGTGATTGACTGAATCCTACGTGGCACTTGGTCGGTCGTGAGGTCTGTCGATCGCGATCGACACGTCTGTCGGTCGCGATTGATAGAGGAACTCGGAATTATTTTACTGTGTTTAGTGATTTAGGATGTGCTCATTATGCTTGTCCTAGTGGTGCACTTTGTTTTACCAAAAGATCAAGTTTTTTGTCGATCGCGATCGACAAAGTCTGCGACACAGAGACAGTTCCGAGCTTGTCCGTACCTGTGCAGCTTGCTGAAGATGGTGGGATAGTCAGATCCTGCAAGAAAACTTAAGAAACATGCAAAAAGAGTACACACAAATCGCTCTCTCGCTCTCTCTCACAAGTGAAATGAGGGAAATGGAAGGCGGAAGGTGATATGATCAAAAATTGAAATTGTTCGCAAAGAATATATATATATATATATATATATATATATATATATATATATATATATATATATATATATATATATATATATATATATATATATATATATATATATATATATATATATATTTATATATGTATATATATATACATAAATATATATATATATTGATATATTTAGGTAGTGATGTGTGTGAACACATTAGGACTGTCGAGGCACTTTTTTCCCTCTTTAGGAGGTTTCTTTTCCCTCGGCTTGTATGTACGCCTATTGCCTTAATGGGCTACTGATCTTTGTACATTCTCTAGTAATATATTCAGTATTGTGTTGTGCTCCAAGCTTCTTCTCCTTCCTTGTGTTGTTCGCATGGTTCCGTAGACATGTATCTCCAACAATTGGTATCAGAGCATGTCGTCGCTTCATCTAGGGTGCCCTCGACACTTCTCCATTTGCAGTCTCAAAATTGCACGAATTTTGGTGAGCATACTCAGCGTGTTTTCGAGATCAAACTGCTTCGCTTTCTGGTGCCGAAATCGTGATCTGAGCTCGTTTCAGCCTTTGAACACAGTATCGTAGTGCTTGTGCAAGCTATTTCGTCTTTTTGTGCCAAAGCTATATACCAGTTTCTATTCGCCAGCATAAGCGTCTCGAAGTCTGCTACAGGTCTTGCAGAATTCATCTGGTAGTTCTATTCAACTTTTTGAGATACAGTCAATTTTTTGCATTAAGGTATTTTAGTCACCGGCCATGGTTCAAAGCAACGATGTATTCCGTATGTTGGTTGTTGAGGATAATTTGGATGGTACTAACTAACCATTATGGGCTTATATGATGCCACATGTGTTAGTTGCAAAAAGACTGTGGAACATTGTGCAGGGTGTCGAAAAATGTCCTGTCACACCTGCAACTGCTACAACTAAAGGTATTGAAGCTGATATAGAAGGTGTCCAAGATGATGGTATTCTGCATATTCCTGCTAGTGTTGCGGTTTCTGCTGCACCTATTATAGAGCAGATTCGTTGGGATGGCAGAGATGCCCAGGCACATGCATTGATAGCTTTTTCCGTCAAACGTGCCGTTATTTCTCACATTCGCTCCTGCAAAACAGCTAAGGATGCTTGGGATACACTTACCACATTGTACCAAGCTAGGAATGACGCTCTTGCTTCTTACCTCCGAAAACAATTGGAGAGTGAGCACATGAATGAAGGTGATTCTATGGAGAGTTTCCTAACGAAGATCAAAGACTTGAAGGAACAATTGATTTTTTCTTATGACGTTATACCAGATAGATCACTTGTGCAGACCGTTCTGAATGGTCTTCTTGATGCATATCAGAGTTTTGCTTCTACTCTTTGGTTGATGATGAAAGGCAATCCAAATGCCTTATCATTTGAGGAGTTAGTCTCTCTTCTGTTGCAAGAAGCTCAGTCCAGACAGAACAGGTCCATTATGCGTGTTGCAGATCAAGCTTTCCTGGCTAGTGAGAAGGTCAAAGGAAAATGGAGCTCTTGTACTAGTAAGCAGAAATCTGCAAATGTTGCACATTCGAAGAACGAAGACAAAGATGAGAAAAAATAAAAAAAGCAGAAATTGTTTTGTAAGTAGTATAAAGGGAATCATCATATCATAAAGAACTGTCAAAAACTAGCTGCAAAAGAGGCAAAGAAGAAAGAGGCTAGAATGGTTGTTGTAGAAGCCTCTACACCGAAAACGGAGTCTGCTAATCTTGTGTAGGAAAAAGAATGGGCATTTACTACTGTTTGCAGTTTTGACCCATCTTCTCATGAGCAGTGCATGTTTGCAGTAGACTCGAACGTTTGGTACTTTGACAGCGGGGCGAGCAAACATACCTCACAGCGCAGTTTCTTCTCCTCACTCGAGCCTACCCCTATAGGGAATATTGTTACATGCGCCAACATTTCCTCTTATCCTGTTATGGGAGTTGGTAAGATCATTTTGACTACTGCTGATGGTAGCTCCCTCACTTTGTCAGATGCTTTGTTTGTGCCAGGAATCAAGAAAAATCTGTTATCAGTTTCTACATTAGCCAAGTTTGGTTTGGTTGTGAAATTTATTGATGACAAGTGTATAGTTCATGATCTATCAAAAGGCGATGTGATTATTGCTTTTGGCATTTTATGTTGTGGGCTGTATAAGCTCATAGACTATGAAAGATCTGTATATGATTCAGCATGTGCAGTACATGATTCTCAGGCTATGTCAGATGCAAAGCTTTGGCATGCACGCTTTGGGCATCTGAAGTTTGTTATCATTAGGGCGAAAAACGGCCGAAAAGGGGCTGTTTGCTAATGAGAGATTAAGGAAATTGACAAATAGCGTCTTTCCACGTGTACAAGAATATAACATTGCTGTCTCTTTTAACCGTATGGAGAATTTCTTTTTTTAATACAATTTTCTTTCAAAGCGCCGCTAAAGTGATGAAGAGTCTGGTATTCAGTGTACAATTTTTCGGTTTGATGCAAAAAAAGATACTTTTGCACACTACACAAAGCATATTCTCGAATTTCCAAGAAGGAATTGATTTTTGAAGATACGAAATATTTTTGGGTTCACAAAATGTCATGATCATTCAACGACAGGGTTAACATCAAATCAAAAGTTTCCACGTGTACAAAGCCTTTTTTTCTATAAATACTGCCAAAATTTGTGAACGTCGGTTTCTCGCTTTGAACATTCTTCTTCTCCTAAGTTCAAATGGCTTCTTCTTCTCGTCGTCCTTCCAATCGCGTAACTTCATGTGAGGTTTACAACAGAAGAGAGGATTCTTTGTGGAAACCTCTTTCTGTGAAAGTAAATGACTGGGTTACTATGCTTCCTAGCTGTAGAGGTGTCCATAAAGTCAAGCGTGCCAAAAGAGACAACACAAGAAACCATTGGAAGGGACGTAATCTCAGTTTCAAATTGAAGAGATGCGGTTGGTTTGCACGAGTACAGCATGTGTACACCGCTAAGGATCTTGTTCTAGAAAATCATCTGCAATTCCCTTCGTACTGTAAGTGAAGTTTGACAATGCTCTTCTATCATTCCAGTTGATTTTGTATAATGAAACATATGTTTTTGTACTGCAGATATCTTTCCTTCCAATATTGTGGAATGGCAACCTGTTGAATGTTTAACAGGAACATTCAGAGTTCTTCATAAGGAATATGCAGAACTCATGTATGCAGAGAAATCTGTTCAATTCTTCAATAGCATAGAGTTATTTGTCCATTATGCAGATTATCAAGTGCCGTCAGGGAGGAGTTCTTATGGAATTCTTGTACACGTACCTAGTCCTTGCATCTCTTCATTAGATTGGGATGCTCCTGATCATTCAACAGTTTCAAGTTTTCTCTGCAAAATTAAATTTGACATCCAGAAGGCAATGTCAGCAGGCCGAATTTCGAGAAGGATAAAGATTCAATGGTTTTTGCCTATTCATGTCTTTGTAGCGTGCTTTAAAAACATGTTATTACAGAAAACAAAAACAATGTGGTTGAATAGGAGAGTCCCTATTTCAGAGATTGATGATGTTTTAGGTAGGGAATGGGATAGCAAAGAAGTTCAAAAGCTAGGTGACATTATTTTATGTAAAGTTAGTCCCAATTCTCTTTCAATCTCATATCAGATATGTCGACAATCTGTGGTTCTAGGATATGACTATAGAAGGTGGAAAAAAAAGCTTGGACTTTGGATAGCCTTGGACTCAGAGGAGAGCTGTCCAGAATTTGAGTTAGAAGTATTGATTCATCCAGATTTTCAATCAAGGAAAATAATTGTCACTGCAAATCGGAATCTCATAAATGTAAGGGAGCTTCTAGAATACCTTGATGAGGTATCATCTCAGTGTAGATTCTCAATTGATGATGCAATAGTTAACATTAGATCAGAGAAATCATTATCTTGCATAAGCTGCCTGCCACCAAGGGTGATTAAGTTCCAACCTTTAAGATTGTAACAAGTTAACCCTGACATTCTTACATAATGTATCTTCATCTAATAGAAGCTTCTATTGATACTTCCATTGAATTTTCTTGGCAGGATGGTTACAAACAATGTGTGTTAAATTATTAATTTTAAATGTCTTAGATATTTTTTAGGTCCTTAATTTCATATTTCCATTGATTTTTTTTTGCAGGAGTGAATTGATGAATAAGAAATAATTATACAGGAACTTGCATAAGTTAATTCTAGATGAAGAAGAGATCTAGAATTGAATATCTAATTTCAATTTAATAATTATAGTCTATCAAAGGTGCACACTAGTCTCAGCTAAATAATTTGATTCTATCCAACTTTTCTGTCCTCAAGTAATGCAAGAGAAATTATCATGGTACACATAACAAGTAATATAAGAGAGTGTGGAGAACTTGGTGCAAATTCCAATCCAAGGTTTGGTATTTCAATATTAGAAGAGCATGTCTTAAGGCATAAAGCAGAGGAGACGAGATAAGTGAAGACGACCGATGCAAGCGACTAGTGCAATCTGAAATTGTCGGATGGCCCTTATCGCTTACATCGGTCGTGTTAGCAAACTACCGCGAGAGAAATTATCATGGTACAAACGCAAACTACCAAGTAATATAAGAGAGTGTGGAGAACTTGGTGCAAATTCCAATCCAAGGTTTGGTATTTCAATATTAGAAGAGCATGTCTTAAGGCATAAAGCAGAGGAGAGGAGATAAGTGAAGACGACGGATGCAAGCGACTAGGGCAATCTGAAATTGTCGGATGGCCCTTATCGCTTACATCGGTCGTGTTAGCAAACTACCGCGAGAGAAATTATCATGGTACAAATGCAAACTACCAAGTAATATAAGAGAGAGTGGAGAACTTGGTGCAAATTCCAATCCAAGGTTTGGTATTTCAATATTAGAAGAGCATGTCTCAAGGCATAAAGCAGAGGAGACGAGATAAGTGAAGACGACCGATGCAAGCGACTAGTGCAATCTGAAATTGTCGGATGGCCCTTTTCGCTTACATCGGTCGTGTTAGCAAACTACCGCGGGAGACTTCAAGAAGTGACCTTGCGTAAAGATTTGACTCACGAGTATAAAAACTAGCAACAGCGATGAAATGGATAATACGACCAATGCAAGCGATAGGGGCAATCCAAGATTCTCCGATTCCCCGTATCGCTTGTATCGGTCGTGTCCTCTTAATTCTTTATGTCCTTCTGTAACTTCTCGAATTTAAACACTTTCCAACAAGAATGAAAAAAAAACCCACAATGCATTCATAATTGTGACATTAATAAACTTAATTGGACCATCCAATGAACTTTTGTCAAACTCTCAAGAGGTTCAATACAACTGTGACCATCTTCCAGATGAAGATTGGCATAACTACATACAATTTGTTAAAAAATAAATATTCCAACCTCGGTTGGCTTTACAATTGATTTCAATCTAAGACTCAAAAATTGATTTAACCCTTTCTATCCTTTTTAGAGCCTTGCTTTCTCTGTTGCTTCTGTCCCTTTTTGGAGCTTTCAGCTTGACTCTTTATGTTGTTCATATGCTTTAGTGGTGAGTGAAGAGGAAGCCCTTTCTTTTTATCTTCAGACTGTTTTTTATCAGGTGGAGGGGGTGGAGGTGAGTCTGGATCATGTGGGCAGATTGCATGTTTCATGATACTATTTATTGCTCTCTCTCTGATCAAGATGATCCATGCATCTGGGTAGTCTGATAAATTCAATCCAGGACTGTAGAACCTTCTTTCCAAGAATCTTACAGCATTTGCAATCAGTCTCCAGCCACATGATGTTGAGTCTCTCTGCAATGGCACATGAATTTGGCTGTATCCAAATTGCTTTTGTTCATTCATTTTAGCTATTCCTGGAAAATTCTGATCAATATGCATCTTGAGAAGCTTTGCAGCACTGCATTGTAAAGTGAAAATCAAAACGGGGCATGGCTTTAAAATAGAGAACAACAAAATGTATAGTAACTTACACTTTGCAATTCCCATGCTGTGATGGAAGAGAATTGAGGAAAAGAGCTTGATATGCATTGAAGTCCACAATAATCAAACTCCAATGGCCCCTGTCAATGAGTTGCATGTAAATATACTTTCTTAAATGAAACAAATATGTTTCCAAAATGAAGATGAATACTTACTTTTCAATATATGGGTAAATTACACATTCTACTTCTTTTGTAAAACCCCGTAGAAAGGACTTGGCATCTCCATGTTTATGCAAAAAACATTGTGTCACCAGAGGATCTAAAATAAATACTTTTCTTTGAACCGCTTCCTCACATTGTTGAAGAAGAACCCTACAAATCAAGAAATAAAAATGCAGTTAAGGAACTAGAAAATTATGCAAAACAAAAGCATTTTAAGGCCTCTAGATATACCTGAGTGAAATGTTGACCACACTATCTGATATTTCAAGATGAAGCTCCCTCAACATTTTGTTATCTTCAGGTCTAATGTCAAGAAACAATTCACTTTGCCATGGCATTGCAACATTAACTATAACCTGCCCATCTCCTTTCTTGAGGAGCTCTTTATTTGCTTTCTGTAACTTTTGAATCTGGGTTAAGATGGCACTTTCCTCTGTAAATAATCCCTGCTTTTTCCTCTCCTCCTCACTATTTGCTGCAGTTCTAGTCTCATGATCATGAGTGACTTGAGCGTTGATCTCTTCAATGACAACTGTTGTTTTAGGTGCTCGAGCTGGAGGTATATTTAAAATATCGAAGAATTTTTTGTCGTGGTGATCAATAGGAACAAGAGCTTTATCAAACTTATATCTTATTCTTGAAACAATAACATAATCCTTCGCCATTAAAGTTACCCTATGAGAATGAGCAGCACATAAGTAGGCATCATTCATGAAATCAATAGCAAAGTCCTCTGCAGCTTCTTGCAGGCATAGCAGTGCTTGAGTTTGCCACCTCACATTGACAAAGGATGAGGTCTTCATCAAGGAACAAAGGTTAGCTGAGATCTGCTTGACAACTCTCATAAATGGAAGTCTTGGGATGAACAATCCCACAGACTTTTGGGCTCTTCTAATTTCCCTCAGAGACTTAACATGGTAGTTGACCCTTTTTTTTGAAGGCTTGTCTGGCACATTGGCTTGAACCTTCTGGGAATTTTGCTCCTGGACATTTTCCCCTTGGGCATTCTTGTCCTGACCCTCAGGGTACAACTTCCTTGCTGTCTTTTTGGTTCTAGCCATACTCTGCAAAAAATCAATCTTTAGGCAAGGAATTAGCAAAAGTGGAATATTCCACTGTCAAAACTTACTCTCTAAAAGCTATGATCAATGACTCTTTCCACTATCAGAGGCACCACCAATGCAAGCGATAACAGTCATCCGGAAATGCCCGGATGTCCCTGATCGCTTGCATCGGTCGTCTTTAAATTAATCATCAAATATCAATAAATAATATCTTACAATGCAAAATACTCAATTATCACTAAGATAAAGATAATTGGAAAACTATAATCAATGAATCTTTCCACTATCAGAGGCACGACCGATGCAAGCGATAGCAGTCATCCGAAAATGCCCGGATGTCCCTGATCGCTCGCATCGGTGGTCTTCAAATTTATCATCAAATATCAATGAAATATATCTTACAATTCCAAATACTCAATTATCACTAAGAAAACGATAATTGGAAAACTATAATGAATGACTCTTTCCACTATCAGAGGCACGACCGATGCAAGCGATAGCAGTCATCCGGAAATGCTCGTATGTCCCTGATCGCTTGCATCGGTCGTCTTTAAATTTATCATGAAATATCAATAAAATATATCTTACAATGCAAAATACTCAATTACCACTAAGAAAAAGATAATTGGAAAACTATAATCAATGACTCGTTCCACTGTAAGAGACACGACCGATCCAAGCGATAAGAGTTATCCGTAAATGCCCGGACGTCCCTCATCGCTTGCATCGGTCGTCCCTGAATTCATCATCATATTTCAATAAATAGTAGTTAAAATAAAGGTAACAATGCGTTATACTCAAGCATAAAAAAGGAAACCAAAATTTGCAAGCTATGATCAAGGACTCGATGATATTAAAAAACATGACCGATCCAAGCGATTAGGGTTATCCAAAAATCTCGGATGTCCCTAATCGCTTGCATCGGTCGTGTCCACATTACCTTACGTAGAGAGCGCTCTCTATAGAAATTGTGAAGTAGGCTAAAAACGTGGTGGCAATGGAACCTCGACGCTTGGCAAGTGTTGACAGAAAAAAATGAAGGAAATGAATAGGGAAGCTTAAATAGGTCCCAAAACTGAGTTGATCATTGTGCCACGTGGCATGCTCCGATTGGTCCACGTCAGATACCCGTTGCGAATTCCAACGTCTTTTGCCACGTGGCATGATTTGATTGATCCACATCATCTATCCGTTGCATCGGGGAACGTACACTTTACCACGTGGCACTCTATGATTGGTCCACCTCATTCGACCGTTTCTTCCCTCCTCACTAGAGACACGACCGATCCAAGCGATAAGAGTCATCCGTAAATGCCCGGATGTCACTCATCGCTTGCATCGGTCGTCCCTGAATTCATCATCATATTTCAATAAATAGAAGTTAAAATAAAGGTAACAATGTGTTATACTCAAGCAACACAAAAGAAACCAAAATTTGCAAGGTATGATCAAGGACTCGATGCTATTTAAAAAACATGACCGATCCAAGCGATTCGGGTTATCCGAAAATCTCGGATGTCCCTAATCGCTTGCATCGGTCGTGTCCACATTACCTTACGGAGAGAGCGCTCTCTATAGAAATTGTGAAGTAGCCAAAAAACTCGGTGGCAATGGAACCTCCACGCTTGGCAAGTGTTGACAAAAAAAAAAAAGCAAATGAATAGGGAAGCTTAAATAGGTCCCAAAACTGAGTTGACCGTTGTGCCACGTGGCATGCCCCGATTGGTCCACGTCAGATACCCATTGCGAATTCCAACGTCTTTTGCCACGTGGCATGATTTGATTGATCCACGTCATCTATCCATTGCATCGGGCAACGTACACGTTGCCACATGGCACTCTGTGATTGGTCCACCTCATTCGACCGTTTCTTCCCTCCTCGCCTATAAATACCTATTTCTTCACAAACTCAAACTTTCAACCTTCAGAGAATTTCTCACTTACATGTGTATTTTTCTTTCGTCGCCGACACGACCGATACAAGCGATTTTCGCCGTTTGACCTACGTTGACTCGCTCTAGTCGCTTGCATCGGTTGTGTTCTCCTAATAGACATACAAGAGAAGCTGCAGCTTAGATGGAGGTAATGAATGAGATTCTTAGTGTCTCTCCATCAGAGAAACTTCTTGATTTCATGGTTCAAGAGGGTTTAAGTGTAGATTATTTTCCTGATGCAATGACCATATTCAACCCCAAAATTGATTTTGAAAAACTCTTAGAGAACTCGAAAAGTTTTCTTAAGGATGAGTGGGAGATTTTCTTGGGGTTGGTCGATGGGAGGATCCTTTCTATTTCTCAGAAAACCTATGTCCATCCTCACATCTTTGGGAAGGATCCAATAGATAGGGCTAAAATCACAAGAAAATGCAGAAGGATATCCCCTTTGCCAGGGAAGCTTGATTTATGCCCAGAGCATGAAAAGGACTGCTGCTTGCTCCCTTTAAACATTGCTTTCTTGATATGGCTTGATCATATCTTAGTTGAAAGGGAGGAAAATGTTCATGATGAAGACGAGCCTTGCTTAGAGCTGGCACTTGAGGCTAGCTCAAAAACTATGAAAGGTGTCATGGAGATTGTTGAGGAGATCAATCTCCAAGCAGAAGAAGAGCAGGTCAAAGATTTTGATGTGGCCACTTTTAAAGCACAGACTGCAATAAGGGAGCCAAGTGAAGAAGTTCAAGTGTCTGAGAAGTCCCTACTTCTCCCAAATCTACCTTTTTACTTTATCTCTGGGAAAGAGTTCATACCTCTATTTTACATTCAGGAACTTTTCAATCTAAGGGAGGACTACTGTCTTGCAGCTATAGCTGAGGCAGAAGAAGTTGCAAGGAGATTCATCAATAAGAAAGGAGAAAGAAGAGAGGAATTTATGCGTCTTGATTTGGATTTGTCTAATGAAGAATTCAAAGATTCATCACAAGCTCTTTCAAAATGCTTTGAGAAAGCTATCTCAGAGAAGCCAAAACTTGATGATGAAGAGTTTGATGAGCATCAGAAGCAACTTGGAATATACTCGTTTGGACGTGGCTATTCATTCTTGGATGTCGCTGAGGACAAAGGAACAATTTGTATTGACTCAAAAGAGCTCATTGAGGAGGAAGATGAGGTCAAGGTATGTTGTTTGATATATTCTATCAATTAAAGTTTTTGTCCGAGATCTCTATTTTTAAGTGAGAAAATGACCACGACCGATGCAAGCGATACAACCTAACGGATTATCTCCGTTGGGCCTTATCGCTTGCATCGGTCGTGTTCGGACTTGAAGAGGAAGATGAGGTCAAGTATGTAGTAAAATATATTCTCATGATTTAAAGGAAAAGGAGATGAGATGGGCTTGATGCAAAATCTCTATCTTGTGTCAGTTTGTCCAAGTTCTCCATTAGAAGTGTCAGAAGTCGATCACGACCGATGCAAGCGACAAGGCCCATCAGATATTTTCCGTCGGTCCTCATCGCTTGCATCGGTCGTGTTTGGACTTTAGGAAGATGACGTCAAGGTATGCAGTTAACTATATTCTCAAGAACTTTAGGTTAAGGATATGAGATGGGACCAATGCAAAATCTCTTTCTTGTATCAACTTTGTCCAAGTTCTCCATTCGAAGTGTCAGAAATGGATCACGACCGATGCAAGCGATTAGGCCCATCGGATATTTTCCGCTGGGCCTCATCGCTTGCATCGGTCGTGTTTGGACTTGAGGAAGATGATGTCAAGGTATACAGTTAACTATGTTCTCAAGAACTTTAGGTTAAGGATATGCGATGGGACCAATGCAAAATCTCTTTCTTGTATCAGATTTGTCCAAGTTCTCCATTCGAAGTGTCAGAAATGGATCACGACCGATGCAAGCGATTAGGCCCATCGGATATTTTCCGTTGGGCCTCATCGCTTGCATCGGTGGTGTTTGGACTTTAGGAAGATGACATCAAGGTATACAGTTAACTATGTTCTCAAGATCTTTAGGTTAAGGATATGAGATGGGACCAATGCAAAATCTCTTTCTTGTATCAGATTTGTCCAAGTTCTCCATTCCAAGTGTCAGAAATGGATCACGACCGATGCAAGCGATTAGGCCCATCGGATATTTTCCGCTGGGCCTTATCGCTTGCATCGGTCGTGTTTGGACTTGAGGAAGATGACGTCAAGGTATACAGTTAACTATGTTCTCAAGAACTTTAGGTTAAGGATATGCGATGGGACCAATGCAAAATCTCTTTCTTGTATCAGATTTGTCCAAGTTCTCCATTCGAAGTGTCAGAAATGGATCACGACCGATGCAAGCGATTAGGCCCATCGGATATTTTTCGTTGGGCCTCATCGCTTGCATCGGTCGTGTTTGGACTTTAGGAAGATGACATCAAGGTATACAGTTAACTATGTTCTCAAGATCTTTAGGTTAAGGATATGAGATGGGACCAATGCAAAATCTCTTTCTTGTATCAGATTTGTCCAAGTTCTCCATTCCAAGTGTCAGAAATGGATCACGACCGATGCAAGCGATTAGGCCCATCGGATATTTTCCGCTGGGCCTTATCGCTTGTATCGGTCGTGTCTAGGAGTTGCATGCAGCAATGATTATACATGTCTTGCTTGTGGGAATTCCCCTCATTTATCAAACATTAGATGTTTCTAGGCAGTTTGCAAATAGATATTGATGACGACCGATGCAAGCGATAACGACAATCTGAATTTCTCTGAAGACCCTTATCGCTTGCATCAGTCGTGTCTCTTGCTTTTCTTTCTAATAGTTTCAAGTTACTTCACATGTTTCCTTAAGTGTGCTTGCACTTCATCTAACCATGTTTTTCATTTTTATCACAGTTAACTTTATTGGATGAAGACAATTACCTTGGCAGGGGCAAGGGAACAAGAAAAGCCTTAGAAGAGAAAGGAAAAGCAAAGGTGGATATTCATTCTATTATCCACTATCTTCCAAAGTTGGACCCAGCCACTTTTTGTGTTATTCACAAGCACTATAGTGAGGAGCCAGACTTTGCATTGTTCTGCTTGAGGACTCTATCAAAATACATGGGTTTTACTCCAATACCCTTTAATGCTTTCAGAGTTTTACTGCTTGAAAGAGCAACTGCATTCAGAATTTTTGGATATGCCCCTGGACTCAATGCTTCAAGGGCAAGGTACTTTCTTTGTTATTCAAGCTATGCAATGGCTGCAGGGGTGTCAGATTTAAAAAGCATTGCTGGATACAGGAGAAAAGAGTTCCTGAGATATAGAGGTGATTTGCCAGAGCCAAGCTCTTTCAAAAGGCTCAAGGAATGACTTGATTTTTTCAAATTCTATATCTCAACAAATGTACATATACAGAAATTGCCCAATGTGATATAAGACATTGCAAATTTTTTTGGTGTAATTGTTATTGATTCTCTGGTCAAAGTCATCTGATGGTAGTAGACATATTTCTTTTCAAAGCATAATACATCATGAAATGTACATACATGACATCTTTTATTTCTCAAAGAAATAAAAGACATTGCAAATATTAAAGCTCTATTTGAAATGTGGTCTTTTTCAGTTTGTGATATTGATACATGATTTGTCTGGAGATAGCCATATCCTTCTGATTATATTTGGCATGAGGTCCTTTGTAATTGTCTTCTAAAGAACCAATCAAAAAGCTCTCTGAAGGCATTGCTCTTTGTTACTCCTCCTCCTTTCCTTGTACACCTACAGAAGCTTGTCCTTGCTTGATAATGAGATTTTTCCATGCCTTGGGTGTTCCACATGGCAAGTGGTTCTTTTTCTGCAAAGCATGCACCATGCACAAGAAGAATATGCTGGAAAGCAGAAGAATTTCATTAGATCTTTATTTCAATTAAAAATAAATAAATTGAATAAAATATCTTTGGAGCTCACCAAGTAGTATGTTATGTCTTTGGCACCCCATGCCTCTATGATGGTTTCTATAAGCTCTGTGGTCGCCTTTCTGAAATCTGTCACATAACTTTTTGATGTTACGTGCTGCCTCATGATCTTTAAAAGATTATCTAGTTTGACCCACACCTCCATTCTCTTTTTTGCTATTTCTAGTTTGCTTTTTACATTAGTCGTGACCTCACAAAATGTTTTCCATGAATTCCACATGGCATTAAGTTGTTTGCCATCATGGTTGCTGAAGAATCTCCTTGCTTTTGCACCTCCCATTGAGACATCCTGTAAAACATCACCTGTATTTTGTGAAAGCTTTGGATCTTTTCTTAGATGAACATCACCACCATGAAACCCCATTTCTGAAAGAAGACATTCACATTTTTTTATGCATTCATCTGCAAGAGTTGTAGGCTTGATAGAATATGCATAATCCAAGTGAAGACGGACCAACTTGTCAATGATTCTTAACTCTACATGTAGTGTACATATGTGTACATTTGTCAATGCTATTGGAAGTATGGGATCCCAAATCATTGAAGAAGATGAGTAGTTACGAAGAATAACATTTTGTCTAGAAGGAGCCTCTTCACCCTCAGCTCTAGTAATCCATCCATTTGTGCCTGGGCTTTGCATGCAGTACAAGCAAGGGTATTTAGAATTTGCTCCCCCACTTATACCAAACATGCATTTGAGTGTCTTTAGGTCTCCACTCAAATGCCACTCAACTTGAAAGTTTCCGTAGTCTTTGACATTCAACAATTCTCCTACATGATGCCCTTGGATAACATTTGGAATGTTTGTCTGTGAGAATAACCATTTAAGTGTTTTATGGCTCTCAGATGGAACTTGAGCACAGCCAACCCACCATAACTCCATTTCTGATTGTACTTTGAGAGATGGAGTATCCAATTTCCCAAGGCTATAGTCCAAAGCTTTGTTCATCAGTGCAATGCTTATTCTCTCCATCTTCTGATGTTTTTTAAGCTCAGCTTCATCAAGTTTGATTACAAATTTCAATAGACCAGAACATTCATGCTCTTTTATATTATAGAACTGAACCATGTATGTTTGAAGTTTTATAACATCTATCCATATGTTGTTAAATGCATTGTAAGTGAAATGTAACCTTTGTTTTCCTACTTCGTAAGGCATGTTACCGTGAATATGTTTATATTCACCAAATACTGATGTGATCTTCTTATTCAAGCAGAGCCGAAACTTTCCTACATGATGGGGTCTAGGCAATCCAAAACTTCTAACTTTGTTAAATTTTAAAAATTCACACCAAACTTTTGAAATTGCTCTATAACCTTTCCTACTCACTCCGACACTATCACAAATATTTTGAATTTGAGATGGTTCTAGTAAAAGATTCATTTCTGTCATGAGTCTTTGAAAAACAAAGCGTTTCAAGTATGTATTTTCATTTAGTTTCAATAGTCTTAAAACATCATTTTGACTCAAAATTTCATTACAGAAATGTATGCGCTCAAAACTGCTCGACATATTGAAACCTAACACATTTGTCACATGATCTCTAACAATTTTCATTCTTTTCTTTTTCTGGCCAGATTTTTCAGTCAAATGTAAAAAAGGTTTTACTCCTTTTGACCGCATTTTCAAACCTATAGGAGTTTCTTTCATTTTTTTAAAAGACTCTAACTGAGAAAAGTGGATAATTTGTTTTCTAGCTCTCTCATATGTAAATTCTTCTGGTGTAGTGTGTTTTGTAAATAGTTTATGTATTGTACATAATTCCTTGAAATATCCCAGAGCCTTGAACAATAGCCTCGTAAACCATCCTCACCATCTCCCACAAATCTAATCAGATCATGAAGATTATGAAAAGGGGGGTACCTTCCAGTTTGTGGATCAAGTGGATAAACAGATCCATCTGTCCATATGTCGATATGTTTCTTGCCTTCCTTTCGCAATCCATCCACTTCAAGAGGATGAAGAGCCCTTCGAAATACGTTTCTTGTCGTCGCATACTCTTGACTAACTGCAATGTTGATATGGAACTTTTTACAATGATTTCGATTGTTTGAAAGCTCAGGGAGAGTATTTGGGTTAACGTTCTCCATGGTCTGCTATGAAAAATGACCAGCAAGTGTCTAAAATGGCGTGAAAGGGAGAAACAGGCTTGCTATGAAAAGTAGAGAAAAAAAGCGCAAAACGTGATCAGCACACATTATATAGGTCCGTGAACAAGAGGAAAATTCAACTTTTGAGGCGTAAGATATCACACAAACTTCGAGGCGTAAGATA
>CM035429.1:72054270-72066770 GCA_020310875.1 Ceratopteris richardii | reverse complement strand
TATTGAACATCTCAAAGTCTTAATTTCCTAGCTATTTCGCAGTTTCAAAGAACACATAAAGATCTACAAGACCTACATATGCTTACTTACCATGCTTTAAAATAGGTGTTCTATTATTAAAAGGCTGAAGTTAAAACTTCTCTAAATAGGAAAGGATTTAAAGTCAATTTTCCATGCTAAAAGCTCTCTCTCTCTCTCTCTGTCTCTCTCTCTCTCTCTCTCTCTTGGTTGTCAACACTTACATTCTTGTCCAAGTCAAGTGCTCATCTCTATTAAAAGTTATGTGTTTTCTAGGGCAAGCTCAAACATATGCTTTTCACTATAACTACATTTGAATGCTTTTGAACCTTAGGAAAGTCAAAGCACATCTTTGAAGGCACAACCTTAAAGGAGGCATTGAACCACCAAAAGACACTCCAATGAAGAGACAAAGTCACAAGGTAGCTGAAGAGAGAAGGAGGGCATGTGAAGAGACATGGAGGACATATGAAAATCTCATTCTAAGTGCATGGATGGTAGGAAGTCGGGGTGTTGCTTATACAAGTGCTATTGAGCCATTGTCTATCATAAGAGTTCATATTCTCTTGTATATCTCTCCTACCCTTTCCAAAGGGTGTTGAATTTCTATCAAAGCCTATTAGGACTTCATTTTCTCTTTGTAGGAAGCTATATTTCTAGAGTTCTTATACTTGTTGGAAAGCTTATAAAGAAAGATTTTATATCCAAAAGTTTTTTGGCAAATTGTTCTTGTATTGTGAGTTATAATTGTTTCTTTCTTTGTTGGTCTATCCGAAAACTTGGAAGGAAAACTAGCCTATCTTGTGTGAATGAGCCGACTAGTCTACAGGTCTTCAATTCTAGTTTATGTGTCTAGAAGGGTTTGGCACTTGGATTCGGGAATTCTAGGTTATATCAATTTTGGTGAGTAGTGGTTTGATAGCAGCTAGGTCTTGGGTAGGGTCCGAGCTTCTTATTGTTCATTTGGAGGAGAAATCTTCCATCAATGGTACTCGAGCAAATTGAAGACATCAAGCTGAGTGCAAGAAGACTTGAAGTGAAGCAAAACAACAAGGTGAATTACTAGGAGGCTACATCAAGGGGGAGTATCTAGAGGAGTGCTCACCATCAAAGGAGTAAAACTATCTACGAATTCTATAGAGGTAGCACACATCTACTTTTATCATGGCTAATAATTCCAATGCTATTGATAAGCTTGAGAAGGAAGACTACCAATCTCAGAGGTCTAGGATGCTCAATTTCATATTGAGCAAGGATCTAGGTGGCATCATTGATGGATCAGATGTCAAAACAGTACCATTGGATCCTATGGCGCTACTGCAATTGAGTTGAAGGCCATGAAAGATTGAGAGATAAAAATAAAAAATGTAATGTTCATGATCTCATAATTTAAAGTAGTAATACCATTATTGGACATATTCATCAATGGAGACAACTAAGGACATGTGGGATTACTTGAAGCGGATGTTTACAACTAACACCAAAGCTAGGAAGGTGCAGCTCAAGAATGGGATTAACAACCTCAAGAAGCCAAGTAATCTATCAATCTGAGTACATTATGAAAGCGAAAAAAATTAGGGATTCCCTTGCAGCAATAGGTACCCAAGTGGATGATGATGACGTGTTAGCCTATTGTTTGAATGGTCTTAAGAAAGATGACAAATGGAGGCTATTCACTTCCTCTTTGTATGCTAGAGAGAACATGCCTGACCTTGATCGACTTAATATACTCATGATCAATGAGGAGATGCTTGAAGGAGGAAAAAAATGTAAAGGTTCTAAATCTATGCTATATACAAGAAATAGAGGGAAAGATAGAGGCAAGGGAAGAGGCAATGGGTTAGCACATCTTATGGCAAGGGCAAAGAAAAGAACCAAAGACGTAGAGGCAGAGGTACTTACAACAATCAAGGCGAGAGAGGTGAGTGCTATTCATGTGGAAAGCACGGGCATTGGGTAAATGAATGCCCTTCAAAGAAGAATAAAGGTAACCATGCCTATAGGGATCATTCGCAAGACAAAGATGAAAAGTGGTACATAGATAGGGGTTGTAGCAACCACATGTCATGTATGATAGATATGCTCACTAGTTTGCAGGTTCCTAAGGACAAAGGGTGTGTTGAGACAAGTGATAATACCGAGCATGTCATTAGACATATTGGAGACCCCAAATTTCAAAATGGAAACAAGAGCACTACACTTAAAGAGGTATTGCATGTTCCCACTATTACAAAGAATTTGGCTTGGATTGGCTAGATTGTAGAGAAGGCTTACCAAGTCAAATTCAATGACAAAGGATGCTTCATAGAAGATCTAAAGAATGGCTTCAATCCCATTGCCAAAGGTGAAAGGCAAGGGAGGATGTTCACACTTGGAGTTAAGGCAGATTCTAGTAAGTATATGTTCATTGCATGTGGGTCATCTAAAATTATAGCCCTTGAACTATGGCACAAAAAATTGGCCATATTTATGTTGAGAAGCTCAAGAATATGCAAAAGGATGAAGTTTTTAGAGGACTTCCAAGCTTCACCACACCTAACTTGCATGAGGTATGTGAAGCATGTCAACTTGGAAAGAAGACTAGGAGGCCTTTCAAGAAATCAAGCTATGTGGCTCCTAGGGTTTTGGATTTGGTCCACACAGATGTATGGGGACCTTCAAGAGAGCCATCACATGCAAGTAACATGTACTTTGTAACCTTTATTGATGATTGCTCTAGAAAGATTTGGTTGTATGTCATCAAACACAAGAGCCATGTGTTTGTTACATTCAAAAGTTTCAAGGCACAAGTTGAGAATAAAACAGGCCACATGATCAAAAATCTAAGATCAGATGGTGGAGGAGAGTACTTCTCTAGTTATTTTACCAAGTTATCGCAAGATGAAGGGATAAAGAGGCAATATACATGCAAGTATACCCCTCAAAAAAATGGTATTTGTGAAAGAGAAAATAGAAAGATTGCAAAGGTAGCTAGATGCATGTTAAATGAACTGAATGTTCCATTTATATATTGGGCTAATGTAGCAAATACAACTTCTTTCTTGATGAATAGAATGACCACATTAGGAGTTCATGATGCTGCTCTAGATGAGGTTTATTACCAAAAAAAGCATGAGTTTGTCATGTCTAATGATTTCTATATGTGTATGCTATGTCTATGTACCTCAAGAGATGAGGGAAGGTAAGATGGATGCTAGGGTAGAGAAGTGCATCTTTATAGATTACTTTACAAAACAAGAAGGTATAGATGTTACAATCCTACCACAAAGCAGATTAGAGTATCAAGGGATGTGGTATTTGATGAACTTAAGCCATATTATGAATCACCTAATGCATTGCAGGTTGAAGATATTGAGGAGCAAAAAAGGTCTATGAATGCGAAACTCAAGTTAGCACAATTTTGAGTGGTCCCTCCACTTCGAGTCCATCAAGGAGTCCTTTATCACTCAAAGGAAAAGAGAAGGAAGGTGAACCAAGCTCAACATGCAGCCACAACCAATATTATAAGGGGAATGTGGTAAGGGAGTTCCGTTCTAGTGAGGATGAAGATGATTTTGAAGAGGTAGTGACTCCTAATGTGAAACAAAAGAGGGACTTGAAGAAGTATTCTACCACATGTAATGAGAGGAGATGAAAGATGTTTAAACACCCTATTCAAAGGCTAACATATGATAGTTTCATTGCTAGGCATTATGCTTTTATGTATCAAGTTATGAAGGACAAGGAATCGTGCACATATGAAGAAGCTCATCAAGAGAAGGTATGGATAAATGCTATGAGAGAAGAGATGGATGTCATTCATGAAAACAAGACATGGGAGCTTGTACCTAAGCAAGATGACATGAAAGTGGTCACAAATAGGTGAGTCTACAAGATCAAAAGGGGCTCTAATAGATCCATAGCAAGGTATAAAGCTAGACTTGTAGCTAAGGGTTTTACCCAAACACATGGTATAGATTATGAAGAGACATTTAGCCCTCTTGCAAAAATGAGTAAATTTAGGACATTGATTGCCATTGTAGATTCTAAAAGGTGGAAATTTTCCATTTAGACATTAAGAATGCTTTTATAAATGGTGATCTTGAAGAGACCGTTTACATGCAACAACCCATGGGATATGTGGACCCTAGAAAACCTGATTTTATATGTAGACTCAAGAAAGCTTTGTATGGACTCAAGCAAGCACCAAGGGCATGGAATCAAAGGCTTGTTGAGTACCTTATTAGATGTGGACATGCAACAAGTGATGCTGATCCTTCACTTTATGTAAAAAGGCTTGATGAGAAGTCTCTATACATATGCATATATGTTCATGTATTAATCATAACAGGTGATGATGATGCAGATATCAAGGATATCAAAGCCAAATTGGGAAAGGATTTTAAGATTTCAGATCTTGGTGTGCCAAAGTACTTCTTAGGCATTGAGATTGTATTTGCCAAGTTGTTGCAGAGTAAAAAAGCACAAAAGAGGAGCCCCAAAAATTTTCAAATTATGGGCATAATTTTTCTTCAAATTCTTATGAAAAGCCCTTGAAGGCATGTAAATGCACTAGAGGATTCCTCTAGATGCATAAGCCCCAATCACTGTAACATAATCCTTGTAATATATTAAGAAATTAGAGCTATTCAATAAAAGTGCCGGTCTCTTGTGTGAAAGGACCAATTTTAGGGCACATGTATTTAAGTCACTTGGTGACTCTTGCAAATAACTTTTTTTGCCATTGTGAGAATAGAAGCATAATTTTGAATTTGCATCTTTCTTGCTGATTGTCTTCTTCTCCAAGAGTTTTTGTGTGTGTTTAATGCTTGAAATCTGTGTGTAGGACTGTTGTCTATCCCTTCCCATCACTTTTGAACTAATGTAGTGTGTGTGTCTGAGCCATAACGAGTTGTGGAGTAGGTATTGATGTTTCCTTCCATTCAGTATTTTGCTCATAACTTGACGTACATTTGTCAAATTTGACTGAAAATACCGTCAAGAGCTTTGAAATGAACTCGCTATTGACCATATTTGGAGCTCGGAGCTGAGAGGAAAGATTGAATTTGTGCTTACTGCTGTAAATGGTATCGGTGCATTTTCAGAGAGTTAGTGAGTTGGAGAGGTAATTGAGACAAGTCACATGCATTGTAGCTTTGATATTTCACTTACCATCACGTGTGCACATGTCTCCATGTTTGTCTGTCTTGGTCTCTCAATCGTGATGGATAGGTCTGTTGCGATGGAAAGTTGTTTATATTGATGGACTGATTCCGCAATGGATACACTTAATCATCGAAAATGCTATCTGTCATGGGTGGGTGTCTATCATGATGAACACATGTCCATCCGGGGGTGTCAATCATTTGTCGCATGATAGAAACCTATCTATCATGACAGACAGAGGTGTTTATCACGATTGACAAAAAAGAGACAAAATTTTGAAAGCTTTTTATAGATTTTTGATGTGCATGTCTCTACACTATAGTGATAAACTCATTTTTACCAATTAAGCAATTTTTCAATATGTTGTGATTGACAGAGGTTAATGTCTAGGAGTCTATGTAGAGAAAACTTGTACCCGTTGGAGCGGCTGCACTTGTTGTGGATGTCGACACCTGTAATGTTGCCTATATGGCAATGAAGACTTGGGTCACCTCTTATTTTCATGCCCTCACTAGGTGTCGATCTGGTAGGCCCTTGGAAGAATCCTATTGCCACATGGTCAAATCAACTGGAAGCAAGAAATTCTGGGAATTAGTTGTTCTTCAACATTGTAGAATGCTATAAGAGATGAGGCTCTTTGGAAGATATGGAAAGAGAGGTGTGCTGTGGACTTTGAAAAGTATCCTAAATAATGGTCAATCGAAAAACCTCTTTTCCTTTTAGTCAAAGAATTTCCACTTGTAAGAAATCCCCACCATTTAGACATCATAGAGTGTTCTTCCTTGGGAGCAACAAGACTAAAATCAAGTGGGCCCCCCATGAGGGGGATGAAAGGGTTATTAACTTTCTTTGTAATTTTCTTTAAATCTAGCAAGTATTTTAAAGCTACCCTTGCTTTGTGAGATTGTGGGGGTCTCACGGGTGCTAGGCATGTTCACTTGTATAGTTGTTCTTTCTATTAATTAAAGCTTGGCCCATTCAGGGGGTCTCATGGGTGCTAGGCCCGTTCACTTGTACAACTGTTCTTTCTAACTCCAACAAGTTTTTCTAAAGCTACCCCTGCTTTGTGAGATTCGGGGGGTCTCATGGGTGCTAGACTTGTTCACTTGTACAGTTATTCTTGGGAGAGCAAGCTCTAGTCGAACTGCCTTTTATTTAAAAAAAAAACAAACAAAGTTGCAAAAAAGTTTGCACACGTTGCTATGCGTAAATTGCTCAATCTCTATAATTTTTCTTGATAAATTGTCTTGTATCTTTTAGATGATGTGAACAAACAATATTCTTAAAGCTGACCAATTGACTTGTATCTTTTGGATGGTGTAAACAAAGAACATTCTTCAAGCTGAACATTTGGCTTTGTGAAGAGGGTGTGAGCAAACAACATTCTTCAAGCTGACCAATTTTCTTGTATCTTTTAGATGGTGTAACAAAACATTCTTCAAGCTGATCAATTGTCTTGTATCTTTTAGATGGTGTGAACAAACAACATTCTTCAAGCTTACCATTTGGCTTTGGGAATAGAAATGGACTGATTTGGAGTGTTTGTTCTTTACTAATTGAACAATACTGTCAGTATGTAGTCGACATCGGATTTGGTGACCTCTGGAAAATAGATTTAGTACTGGCTGTGCTATGTCTAAGGCATCCAGCTGAACTCGTGGGGAACAGATTTATGTATGTATGGAAGAATATCTGATGAATTATCAGTGATCACTTCCTTTCTTTGATTCACTTACATATTTTTTTTCATGACAGCAGACAAAACAAAGATGAATGATTCGCGTTATGGTAGCGCTGCCTATTGAAATATTGTAAAGAACTCATGAAGCTATTTTGCAAGATCAGTCTCATCTCTCCTTTCTCTCTACACTTGCCTACATGTGTGTGTGTGTGCCCACAAACACACAAAATAATCGATCTAATACTTTAATAAACCAGGACGGATAAATTCGTGTGTTGACTTTTGGACTCATCAGGCTTATGTATACATGTGATAGATTTGGATAGTGTGTTAAGTGATAGCATATGAGTGATTGATGCACGAAACCTATGTCGAGAAAGTTTGTGAATGCCATGCCGAAAAGGAAAAGCTAACAAGGCGTTGACTATAAACAACCCCAAGCTAACAAGGCGTTGACTATAGACTATGGACTTTGGGATATTTTGGACATATCGTGCACTATACCTCATGTGTTGTGAAACTGTTCTGTAAGTTGGATTATCTGATGCACTCGAAAATTTAGCATGAGTAATACAGATAAAAGTATATGTCAGCTAATTTAAAGACATAACAGGATTAATAGGCAAATACTCCTCATCGCAAGAAAGAGGGCTGAGAATATCTTGTATTAAGATTAGTAGAACGAAGGCCGGAAGGTGAGCGGATGGTAAGTAGGAAAAGCATTTCGTTATGGGGTTCAGAATTGATACAGATGGTAGTTTCAGCTTAAGGCGAGAATTTTGATAGAAGATCATGAAAAATAGCAAACGTCGAAAACCAGCGTTCTGATGCTGCATGTGGATCTCGCATTGTCATGAACAAATGCTGCATCAGATTTTTTTTCTTGCACGGCTATGGTGGCTTTGCAACAATAATTTTCTTGCAGTCAGTCTATTAATTGCCGCTACTCTTCGTGAATGACTCAGTTGAAGATCACTTGGGGATCTTAATAGCCACACCCATGCTTCTTTTGGATTGAACTAGTTCTTCTCCGCATAGCTGGGTGCGGCCATACTTCGTTCCGGATTAGATGTTATCCCATCGTTTATGAGTTGCCGTGTCTCCTTCACACACAATTCCATTACGAGCTGAGTCGCGTTGCTATGGTCCATTGGGAGTGCAGAGAAAGGGTGATGCTAATTTGTGTATCTGAATGCATCTTGCATAAGTTCTGCTAAACTCAATGCCTTTCAATCCTCTTCAAGAGCATTATGTACATGCTTGTACAGGTTTGTGAATCAAGTCATTGACGTCAAGACCGGTATTTCGAGTAGACGGATTTTTGCTATAGTTTTCTAAGCAATTGGAACCTTGCTGGTGATTGTTGCCCTTTCAATAGTTCAATATATACTCGTAGTTATGAAAGCTTTAGTAGAGAGTCTTTTGTTGATTTTAAACAATATTTTCACAAGTTTTTTTTTTTTGAGAAAGAGGCCGAGGTTTTTCGTTTAAATTAGACCCTCTACGAAACCAAGATCTCTAATGTAAGGTTTCTTGTCATTGGAACATCCGTTAGGTCTCTAGTTGGTCCAATGCTTGCTTTGTTCAATCTAAGGCCATTCAAAAATTGGAAGTGTGTCTTCATTGATTTCCTAGTTGGATCATATTGCAGAATCTTTTTCTTGAGCAGATGATCTTGTTAGACACCATCCTGATCAAAGTGATTTCACCTTTTCTTAGATTATAGGAAGAGATTCCAATCACTTTCAACAAACATCCCCGCAAGATTTGAATTCAAATTCAAATGAATCGTGTCATGGAAAACTAGCCAAGAGTCTATATAATGACTCACAACATTTTACAATATGAGTTGATGATATTTGAAGCAATACATATACATTGGTGATCACCTTAGTTCTACTTCACTATTCTCTACTCCTTCTTCCTCAGAATCAATCATCTTGTAGAGCTTGGTTCTCTCTCTATAGAGCTCCAACTTGAGTGAGTGAAAGATAAAACTTTCTAGCTTATGTGTATGAGGTTTCAAGTGATTTGGTTTAGTAGATTTAGAGAAATATCTAGCTGAAGGTCTCGGGGTCAATTTATGCATAGCCTTGAAACGTTAGGGGTACACCCAATCAATGTTAAGCTTAATTCCCCCTTATTGGTTAGTATAAATTCGGGATTTTATGCATTACCAATCTAACCCTATGTATGACATTCCCCTAAAAGGAATTTTTCCAATTATAACTCTACTAGTTCCTCTGAGTAATTGAAGTCATAGATTCCATTCAAATAGAAAAGTTTTTTTTTTGAGCTAGTGAGGGCGTAAGCTATATGTTTCGCATCAACTTTTGATGTTCCAAACTACCCTTTGGGTTTTAGTGCACTAACCACAAGCGTACAAGGTCTATTTGATATTTCCAAAGAGCTAGGGTAGGTCGTGTGCTGGTCTAATAGACCACCTTCATCACTTTGCAAGTTTTAGTCTTCTCCAAAGCTTCTCCAACTTCTTTCAATGGTGTAATAGTAACTTCAACATGAGAGATGGATTTCCATCAATGATTGAGAATCTTGAGAGAAATAATTATGCTGCTTGGAAAAGTAGAATGGAGGCCTATTTGCAAGGTAGCAATCTATATGGATTGTATCAGGTGATAAAACAATGCCTATTGTATAATCCAAAGGAGGACCTACTCAAGAAAAAATAGATAACCTCATACTTTGGTGTGCAATGGATGCTCAAGCAAGGTCATAAATACTAAAATCTATCTCTGATTTTCTATTACCACATATTAGAGGATGGAGGACAACTCAGGAGACTTGGGATACCCTAGAGAATTTCTTTTCTGCTAGTATGAAAGCAAGGGAGAATCATCTATGTAATGAGTTCAATAAGATGAAGAAGACTCTAAAACCAACCATCAGAGAGTTTGTTACAAAGTTCAAGGAGATCGTTGATCAATTGGCATCCATTTGAGAGATGATTGAAGAAGAAGGTATCATGAGACACATATTGAATGGGATTAGAAGTGACAAGCAATGTCAATCCTTCACCATTGCATATGACCTCATCATGGATGTGCAAAATCAAGACTTCAACATCTTTCTTGGACAACTCTTCAATCAAGAAGCCAACAATAGCATAAAGGAAGGTAACTGCTATCAATGTAATTAAACTAGTGCTCTATATGCCGACAAGAAGGACAAGAAACTGACAGGCAAGAAGAAGGAAAAGGATGAAGAGGAGACTTCCCAAGCCAACTTTGTAGGCAAGAGAAAGTGGAAAGGGAAGAAGAAAGGAACAAAGCATGACAAAACCAAATGCGAGAATGTTCAACCTTGTGCCATATGTGATAAGACCAACCACACCACTTAGAATTGCTAGCTCCATGGAAAGACCAAGAAAGCAAGTGGAAGAGGTGGATATGGAAACAATAGAGGCAGAGGTGGATACAACTTCAATAGAAACAATAATAAAAGGACTACAACAATTATCCTAAAGACCAACAACATGAAAGAATCATTTCTCCTGATGAATCTAAGCCACAAGGAAGGTAAAGAAGATTATTATTTATTCTACATAGATTCAAGATGATCAAATCATGTTGTAGGCAACATAGCTCTCTTATATAATTTGATAACTCTAAAGCATAGACATGAAGTACAAATAGGGAATGACACAAAGCATAATGTGGAGAAGATTGGAAATGTCAAGGTTTCCAATGGCAAGACAAACATTCTAAGCAAGGTACTCTATGTTCCTACTATTACAGAAAGCCTAATAAGTGTAGGCCAAATAGTTGAGAAGGGATTGCAAGTTAGTTCACCCAACATGGAGCTTTTGTGGAAGATCCATGTAAATCCTTCAAGAAGATAGACAAAGGTGAGAATCATGGTAGCCTCTTAACTTTTGAAGTAGGAGAAACCAAAAACACAACTCTATTCAACTTTGGGTCTCAAACCCTAAGTGAAATTGAAGTGTGGCATAAGAGGCTAGCTCATCTGAATGAAAAACCTTGAAGTATATATGTAGGGATCAAAGTGTTCTAAGGCTACCAAACATATCTAAGCAACACATGATCAATAGGTGTGATGCTTTTCAGATTGATAAGACACAAAGACAACCATTCAATGACAAAGGCTACATCCACATCAACTTATTGGACTTAGTATGTATAGATGTATGGGGACCAAGCCAACAACCTTCATTGTTAGGATCAAGGTATTATGTCTCATTTATTGATGACCATAGTAGATGGACTATTTTGTATTTTATTAAGAGTAAGAATGAAGCGTTTGATTGCTTCAAAAAGTATCTAGCACATGTGGAGAACCATATAGGTAGATCACTCAAGAAGCTCATATCTGATGGAGGGGGAGAATACTTCTCTAAGGAATTTGATGAGTTCTTACAGGATAAAGGTATCAAGAGGGAAGTGACTACCATGTATTCTCCTCAATTGAATGCAATCATAGAGAGAATAAACAATACATTGGTTGGAATAGCCGGAATAATGCTTGAAGAGAAAAGTTTTCCACATTATTTATGGGCAGAGGCTATTTCACCTGTCGTGTACCTTTTCAATAGACTATCATCAAGATCACTTCAAGGCATGACAAAAATCAGAGGTAAGCTAGATGAAGGGGTAAAGAAAGGTAGTATTTATTGGATATGATGCAATTCAGATGGGTGACATGTTCTACAATCCTTCAACCAAGAAATTCACTACAAGTAGGGATGTTGTGTTTGAAGAAGACAGGTCTTGGTATGCTCAAGACAAACCTAAGTTAACTCTACCATATGATCTTGATTATGATTTCCATCAACTAGGAAGCAAGCATGATACACAGGTCCAAGACCCAAGAAGTGATATAGATGATGACCAAGATGAAAGGAAAAAGGATTACAAGCTATGGAAGTCAAGAGGCAAAGCAAAAATGAAAGAGTGTGGAGAGTGCTCCAAGCAAGCACCTAGAAGTTTAAAAAGGGAAAAGAAACAACAAAAAACGAATGGATATGATTCCATATTTGTTACAAAGCATTCAATCTACTTGGCAAAAGACTTAATTTTAGAGGAACCCTCAACCTATGAAGAAGCAAAGAGAAACCCTATTTGGGAAAATGCCATGAAGGAAGAAATAAATGCCTTGAAGGAGATGGATATTTGGGGATCGGTTCCAATGACATCCAATAAAAAATTAATTGGTTGCAGATGGGTTTATAAACTTAAAAGGAGCTCAGATGCATCAATTTTTAGGTACAAGTCTAGGTTACTTGCCAAAGGATGTTCACAAACTCACTTTATAGAAAAACACAAACACATATACACAAGAAAAGATAAACAAAAGTAACAAACTACACAAAAAAAAGGATCAAAATAAGACATGAAAAATACAAACAAGAAGGAAAACCAATACAAAAAGATCCACACTAAAAAAAATCAATATTTAAATTATCATATATATATATATATATATATATATATATATATATATATATATATATATATATATATATATATATATATATATATATATATATATATATATATATATATATATATATATATATATATATATATATATATATATATATATATATATATAGGAATAATAATAATAAATAAATAAATAATTGAACATAAAAAAAGTAAAAAATAAAAAAATTATAAAA